>JAYMSG010000389.1:0-10317 GCA_036897925.1 Aragoa abietina | reverse complement strand
AATTTCAACTTTGAGAAGAGACATTTGATGATAATACGAACTCGAGCATAACTAGCACTGTTATGTAAGTAAAAACTTTGATTTATGTCGTTTTTCTTTTGAGAAAATGAAAGTCCGATTCTTTGAACATATATAACGCAAGGTGTTGGATAATTAACTAATGAAAGTATGGTGAAATCATCAAGCATTGAGTCCCTTTCTTTATGAATTAGTGAAATAGATTGATCAACAGTCATGACATTAAAATTCTGGCAGCACCTTAACTGTCCAACATTCGCCTAACTCCAATGATAGACTTGACCCTTCCTTGCAACAAGCTACTACGTAATCTCCATCAAATTATATTTTGAAACAATAAGAATTATGGAAATTATGATATATGTTCTTAAAGATTTTTATTGACATAATTTGAAAGTAATTTCTGATAAAAAGAAAGACGAAAAAGTCTAAATGGGTCAGTTTTTTTAGAACGGGAGGAGTAGTTGTTAGGACAGAATATGTATGTTAGTAAATCCAAGCAAGGTGAATTATTAAGGTGAATGAAGGTAGAGTGAAAGTAGCCTGGTTTATCTCATCTCCTCTGATAAGTTTCATCCTTAAACTCAGTCTTAACATGCATTCTGAATAAAAGCTGAAACATTTTCCATCACCAATCTTTCTGTTCCAACTCAAGCCATCACTATACCACACATCAATCATCATGACACATCATTCCATGTCAATAACAAACAAAACCACACAAAGCTCCTCCCAAGAACCGGTTTCACAATTTTCCATCCGTTTCAAGGAAGGATCAATTCTTGACAGCAGGGCTTATTATCATTATCCGGTACAACGTCATGGCAATCGCCCTTAGCCTTCTTCTCGTTCCCCTCCTCATATTTGTCTTTGTGCTCCATGCCCGCCCGTCTCTTGCCATAGGTGAGGACGTTCCGCTCTTAGATTTCAAAGATGGATTAAAGCATTCGTCCGCCTTAGAAGCTACTTGGCGTAAGAACACACATCCATGCCAGGATAGATGGAGAGGCATAGACTGCGAAGAAGGCGGCGGTCAGAATGTTTCCGCCTTAATACTTTCCAACCTCGACCTAGCTGGTGCTTCTCAGGACATTGATATCGATTCTCTGTCAATGTTGAAGAAACTTCGAGTCATCAGCTTCGAAAACAATAGTTTTTCGGGTCCAATACCAGAATTCAATCGCCTCACATCCGTACGAGCTCTTTTTCTATCCAACAACCAGTTCTCGGACGAGATACCTCAAGACCTCTTTAACAACATGAAGTCTCTCAAGAAACTTGAGCTTGGACACAATAGATTCTCCGGTCCCATTCCTGCGTCGATCATGAACTTATATAATCTCGAGCAGCTTTCGTTGGAAGAGAATCTGTTCTCGGGGCCTATCCCTCCCATCGCACAAAATTCTTTAAAGGAAATCAACCTGTCTTACAACAAACTAATAGGAGAAATCCCTGAAAACATGTCAAGATTCGGACCAAAGCCGTTCGAGGGAAATCCTGATCTTTGTGGATCTGTTCTCTCTAAGCCATGCCTACAAGCGAACGCGCCAGTCGATGATGAAAACTCATCAGCCACGAAATGGGTGATACTAGCCGTTGTGGTGGCGGTTTTATTAATGACCATACTTTTCAACAAGGCGAAGAAAAAGGACGAAGGTTTTAGCGTTCTTGGGAAAGAGGACGTAGATGAGGTAGTGCAACTGCATGTGCCGAAGAGAACCCAGAGCTCTAGCAGGAAGGGACCACATTACAGCGAATCGGGGAGTCAGTCCTCGAAGAATGGCTCCTCTAGTGGGAAAGGCTCATCTGGCGGGAAACCTTCGAGTGATATTGTAGTTGTGAACGAAGAAAAGGGTGTTTTCGGGCTGCAGGATTTGATGAAGGCTGCGGCCGAGGTTCTTGGGAGAGGGGGGATGGGGTCGGCCTACAAAGCGACAATGTCCAACGGGTTGTCCGTTGTTGTTAAGAGATTCAGGGATATGAATAAGTTGAACAGAGATGCGTTCGATGCTGAAGTAAGGAGGCTAGGTAGGATAAGGCACCGGAACATCTTGCCACCGTTAGCGTTCCATTTCCGTAGAGAAGAAAAGCTCTTGGTCTCCGAGTTTGTTCCTAATGGAAGCTTGATGTTTCTGTTACATGTTAACATTTTCAGCATTGTTCTTGATTATACTTTACCTCTTTTAGTTATCTTTCTTAAATGGTTTTTTTTTTTGTTTTACCCCCTCTATTTCTCGTAATAGAAAATTTACTCTTGAATTTTTTTATAGGTAATTTACCCCTCTTAATTTCTCATAAAACAATTTATTCTCCTGATTTTTTATAGGCAAATTTACCCCATTGTATATTTAGAGAATGTGCAACACGCTCTATCAACAATTTGATATTTTAAAAACGAGGGGGTGCGTTGCACTTTTTTAAAAAATATAGGTGGATAAATTGCCTATAAAAAAGTTCAGATGAAAGCATGCTTCTTTCGAATAATTTAGGAGTAGATTGTCTATAAAAAGAATTTAGAAGGGTAAATTGCCCATTATGAAAAATAAAAGTGGTAAATTGTCAAAAAAAAATCTTAAATACATCATTAGACAATGTATGCATAAGCTTTTGATTATGATAGATTTTGAGAGCCTCATGAAAGGGTATCCCTTTTGATTATCATAGATTTTGAGAACCTCATAAAACAGTATCAGTAAAATCAATTTCTTAGATTCAGAAGTTAAAAAAAATTTTAAAAAAGCTGTTTCTACAAAATCTATTTTCGAATGAGAAATTTTAGCAAACAGACATCAGGTGAGGCCTGTTTTTTCTCAAACTTCAACTAATACGAGTATTCTCCACAGGTGACCGTGGACTGTCCCATGCCGACCTCACCTGGCCAACTCGCCTCAAAATAATAAAGGGAATTGCCCGCGGCATGGGATTCCTTCACACTGAGTTTGCCAATTATGAGCTACCACACGGAAACCTCAAGTCAAGCAACATCCTTCTATCTCCAAACTACGAGCCCCTTCTCACAGATTACGCATTATACTCACTGCTAAGCAACGCACACTCGGTCCAGGCCTTATTTTCCTATAAATCCCCCGAAGCCGTGCTCTACCAGCAATTATCACCGAAAAGTGACGTCTACTGTCTCGGCATAGTCATTCTCGAGACCATGACCGGTAAATACCCTTCTCAATACCTGAACAATGAAAAGGGTGGAACGGATGTTGTGCAGTGGGTCAGGCAAGCGATTTCCGATAATAGAATCAAAGAACTGATTGATCCTGAGATTGCAAACGGGGGAGGTTCGCTCGATCAGATGGAAGAGATGATACGCATTGGATCTGCGTGCACGGGGAGTGATCATGATGAGAGGATAGAAATGAGGGAGGCTATAAGAAGTGTAGAGGAGGTACAAGCTTGAGGCGCACTGTTGTTTTAGGTTGCTAGTGCTACTGGATGTAACTCTAGCCTGTACATAAAAGACATGGTGTGTTCTAGATTAGGAAGAGGAAACAGAAAAGGATACTAATATAGTTGATGGCCTGATCCTTTTGTAGATTTGTTTTTGATGAAATTTTAGAATTAGAAGTAACATCCATTATGTATATATTGTTGCTTAATTAAAATTGGAGAGCAAGCATCTCATTCTTCAGATATGCTGGATGAAATTTGCAAACACGGGCTGGTTCAGCATGCTTTGCATCTCATAGGACTAAATAATCGAACTACCCTTTGTCAACCAACATATATCGTAAGTTTTTTTTTCTTCCCTCTCTTGGGAACAATTAAAGATCTTCACTTTCTGTTCGATAAACTAAGACTATGATTAAATTTGCAGGGTTTGATAGGACTACTTGTCAAGTTGACATCTGGATCTACTCTCGCTTTTAAGACTCTTTTTGAGCTCAATGTTAGTAATACAGTGAAAGACATGCTTTCCAGTCACCACGTGTCACATGGAGCACAGACGAATCCCATGGTGGATGGGCATCACAGTCAGGTATTCGGTGATACTTTCTTTATTCCACCCAACCATTGCTTCTTTTCTTTTCTTTTTTTAATTATTTTTATCTTCACACACTCAAAACACACATGTAGATATATACCCCCACTCACTGTAGAGACATGAAGGACAGGTGAAGGAAATTACTTGTACCATAGGAGATACGTGTTTGACGTAATTATCTGGTCTCTTTAGGCTATACTTGGAAGGAGTTTATTCTGTTGTATATGTAAGGATTATGCTGACTAACACCTATAATGTGCTGGAATCTTAACATTTTACCAGGATGAAAGGTGGACTTCATGGATGGGTAGGTAGCATTTGTTTCTGGGAATGGGTATTTATTTCTATTCATTCTTTTTCTACACCCCCGGATTATTAGTATGTGATGTGACAAAGTAAAGTATTTCCATTTAGTTATTGATATAACACAGACCTTTTAGTACATGAAGTATCTCGCTGGTCTATTACCTTGATGTCACAGTTAGCAGACACCTATAATCTGCGTCTTCTTAATTCTTGCAATCCTGAGGTTGTTATGAACTGAGATGAGCAGGCTATTGATTGACCCAAGCTTCCCGTGTTTCTGAACTGTGTCGGCATTTAAAGAGGACCAGCTCAGGATTTTCCCTTCCTATATGAATCACATCTACAAAGAACTTAAAGGGCAGAGAATTTCTACTCCAGGAGTGGCAAAAATCTTCATCGGCAATTCATTTGTAGATGAATAGATCTATTAAGTTATACAACACATGTATACTCATAATTTACATGTGAGAATTTCAATGTGTGACGATTCAGTGTGCGGGCCATACTTTCTTCAATTCTATAGCTGATGTTGAACTTTTTTTCCATCTGTTTGCTTCAATATAAATCTGTATATGCACTTTTCCTTTTACCCCGACATATTCATTGTTTATGATATTAATCTTTGAATCTTTACCCTTGCAAGAATTGGAAGCTTACTCCTGATCTATGTTTTCCAGGTACATGAAGTTTTGAAGCTGTTGAACGAGTTACTCCCTACAATTACTGCAGAACAGGGTCAGCTGAAGTCAGATAAAGAAACTTATCTTTTGAACCATCCTGATATTTTGCAGAAGTTTGGAGTTGAACTACTTCTGACCTTGATCCAGGTTGGTGTTCTTGCGATTATCTTTTAGTTGTTCGTATACCTTTCCCCTCTTCCATATCTACTTATGTGTTTCACCTTAAGCAGGTGGTGAATTCTGGTATGAATCTATTTATATGCTACTGCGCTTTGTCGGTTATCAATAAGTTGGTTCATTTCAGCAAAGCTGATGCACTTCATAGTTTGCTGAGGACTGCCAACTTTTCAAGGTGAGAGTTTTTTTTTTCCCCTTCTGGATCTTCCTAATTCGCCTGTCTATCATATTATCAACTCAACTTATAGTCTAAGATCTGCAACCTCATGCATTCAATGACAGTTTTTTGGCTGGTGTGCTTATGAGGAAGGACCACCATGTGATATTTTTGGCCCTTCAGATTGTTGATGCTATAATGCTTAAGCTTCCACATGCTTTCTTAAATTCATTTATCAAAGAGGGCGTCCTTTATTCCATCCATGCTCTGCTTGCTCCGGATAATGATATGAAGCTTTCTCCTGTTTTTGATGGCATGCGGTTGGAAAACAACAGAACATCAGGTCGCCAGGATATCCGCAGATGCCCGTGTTTTGCTTTTGCTACTGTTCAGTCTTCAAAGTCTTCAGATAAGGTGACCTGCAAGCTTCACAGAGAAATGGTTCAAGATCTTGCAAACCGCGTATTGACAGCATACTTTGAACCCGAATCATCAGACCTTGAGAAAGGGATAACCGACTCTCTTCAGAGGCTTCGAGTTCTATCAAGTGAATTAACAGCCCTGGTGAATAAACCACTGCAAGATGCTTCTTCCAGTCACAAGGAAGAAGAAACTAACGATCTTTTGCACCAGATTGTGTTGAAGCTTAATGAGAAAGATTCTATTTCGACATTTGAGCTTGTAGAGAGTGGAATCATAACCGCATTAGTTAATTACCTGTCTTGTGGTAGTCATCTTGTCGGGGAAGAGAACAGTATTTTGACCAAGCACTTGTATACCATTGAGAAAAGATTTGAGGAGTTTGGACGATTATTGTTGTCCTGTGCTGATCGATCATGGGAAGAATTTCCTATCTCGTCACTATTGCGAAGATTACAGAGTGCACTGTCATATGTTGGAAATTTCCCTATCATCTCAAGCCATGTATCTAAGATTAGAAACTCTTATGCTACTGTCCCATATGGGCGTTCCACTCCGTACCCATGTCTGAGAGTAAATTTTGTGAGGGGTAATGAAGAGAATTCCCTTTGTGATTACGATGAAGATGTTGTACATGTTGACCCCTTTTTGCCACTGGATGCAATTGAAGGTTATTTGTGGCCTAGAGTGAGTGTTGGAGAGACCAATAATCTAAATTTGGATCCTACAGATTCTAAGGAGAAAGATACATCATGTTCTCATTTATCATCAGTTCCAGATGGTTTGCAAAGCAAGACAAATGATGATATTTTAACCACGGAAGTGCTTGACATTCACCAACTTAAGGTTTACTTTTTTTGCTATGCTTCTATCTGATTAACTTAATGTAACCCTGTGCACTGACTCGAGGCTCAAGAATTTAAAATTACCCATGACCTGTTTGTTTCCTGCACCCACTTCAAGGCTCACTCACCACATCTTTCTTTTACTAGGCGCAAGTTGGCATCTACTGCATTTCTTTTCTTAGAGGACAAACTAAATTTGTTATCATCTTCATCAGCAAAAGCATTGATTCTTGAACTGATAATATGGAGTCAGCTAATGTAACTGAGTATCATACAGTATGTTAGCTAGGCCTTGGCCATCGAAACATGTTTACCTATTAGTTTACTTATTAAAGTTTCCTTCCTTTTTTTGTTCTCAGCCTCACTCTGAAGTTTTACTTACAGTAGTTATCTTTGCTTGTATAGTCTATTTCACCTTCTCTGTCACATCTGTTAGTTTAGTCTTAGGACTCCAATTTTATTTCTAATTCATGATTCTACACAGGATCCTAATGAGCAAGTGGAACATAAACCTCCTGAAGTGAATGGTGATATGATTACAGATCTTCCAGAAGGCAAAAATAGTGAAGAAGATACTAAACCTAAGTTGCAATTTTATTTGGAAGGGCAACAGCTGAACAATCAGTTGACACTATATCAGTGCATACTCGAGAAACAAATTGAAGTCGACCATTATAATACCACAAGTTCCAGCTTGTGGACTCGTACTTATACAATAACCTACAGAAGACATGTCACAACCCAATTGAGTCCTGCCAAGAATTGCGATTATGAGGCTCAATGCTCTAGTTTGTCTAAACGTCACTCATTTTGTCAGTCCACTTCCTTTTCACCTGATGTGTCTGTTTCTGGATCTTATTTGAAGAAATTAGGTTCAGTTTATGATATGCTATTCCTTTTGAAAAGCTTGGAAGAAGTAAACAGATCTCGGCTTCATCTGATATCTCGCGAGAGAACATTTGCGTATGCCGAAGGACTGACAGATGATTTGGATAAGTTAAATATACCAATTTATGAGGTTTCTCAAACTGAGTTTGTCAACAGCAAGTTGACAGAGAAACTAGAACAGCAGCTTTGGGATCCGATGACTGTCTCTGTTGGGGGAATGCCTGCATGGTGTACCCAGTTAATGGCTTGGTGCCCTTTCTTATTTGGTTTTGAGGCAAGGTACAAGTTTTTTTATCTGGCAGCATTGGCCAGGTTGCCTCATCAAACAAATACATTATCCCGTGCTAATGGCGGAGGTTCCAGTGGTAGGCAGCAAAATCATGGAAATAGTCCTCGCAAGAAGTTCTTGGTTCATCGTGATAGAATTCTAGAATCTGCTGCTAAAATGATGGAAGTCCATGCCAGTGAAAAGGTCCTTGAGGTGGAATATAGTGAAGAGGTTGGTACTGGTCTTGGCCCAACTTTGGAATTTTATACATTGGTCTGTCGCGAGTTTCAGAGAAGTTCCTTAGGTATGTGGAGAGAGAACCATGACTTGGAGGCTGAGAGTTCTGGATTTGTGGCGTCTCCTTTTGGCCTCCTCCCTCGTCCGTGGTCAATTTCAAGTACTAGCGCATATTCTGAGGTGATTGAAAAGTTTATTCTTCTGGGAAAAATAGTTGCAAAGGCTCTTCAAGATGGAAGGATTCTAGATCTTCCTTTCTCCAAGGCTTTCTATAAACTTATTCTGGGAAAGGTACATGGTTTTATTTAGATCTCTTATGATGTACTGCTTTTTGGTTTAGTTACGTCTATCTTATGGATTCTTCTCTATTTTAGGAACTTACTGTGTTCGACATCCAGTCAATTGATCCTGCATTTGGCAGAATTCTCTTAGAGTTTCAGGCTATTGTTGAAAGGAAGAAGTACCTGAGATCTCTTTGCAAAGAAAAATCTCAAGATCTTGACATGTGCTTTAGGAACTCAAAGATTGAGGATCTCTGCCTTGACTTTACACTTCCTGGTTATCCCGATTACGTTGATGTTTCTGCTTGCAATTCAAAGATGGTTAGTTTTCGCAGTCCTACAATTTTCCTTTGAAAGAGATTTTGGCTGGTAAATCAGAAAAACAGTTCTATCTAACTTGATTCTTGTTTAGGTGAACCTGGATAATTTAGAGGAATATGTTACACTCATGGTGGACTGGACCCTAAATTCAGGGATCAGCAAACAAGTCGAGGCATTTAAGGCGGGCTTTAATCAGGTATGCGTATGCCATGGTGCTCTTGTTTGGCCCCATAATCTTCCTAGTCATGCTTTCTGATTCTCTGTCTTTAGCATATGCAAGTGTACTTGCCAATTGTGGTTCCTGCGCTCATTCGTTCCTGAATCGATTACGAGTTTGTAGTGTGCTCAATTAGTCTTCTTTCATGGCTTCCAGGTGTTCCCTATCAGACATCTCACGGTATTCACGGAAGAAGAATTGGAGCGTTTGATGTGTGGAGACCATGTACAGTGGAATGTATGTCATTTATACTTGTTTTTAGCTTACGCAACTTCTTTCTGCAAATGTATGTTTTCTCATTGTCATGCAGCTAAACCCCTTTAATTTATATTTCTCCTCTCTAATGATGCAGTCTGACGAACTTATGGATCACGTCAAATTTGACCATGGGTACACCGTTAGCAGTCCTCCTACTGTGAACGTTAGTATTAGTCTATCGATTAATCCTGATTTCGAATGTCCTTATTTTTTCATCTTTTAGCCTGATCTATATTCTTTTATCAATCAGCTACTAGAAATCATGCAAGAGTTTGACCGCGAGCAGCAAAGAGCATTCTTGCAGTTCGTTACTGGAGCTCCCCGGCTTCCACCTGGGGGGTTGGCTTCTCTCAACCCTAAGCTAACTATTGTCCGGAAGGTTAGCATATATTTCCTTGAATTTTACTGTGTTTCAATCTTGCCTAAACCTCATCTTTCTGATTTGCTTAAACCATCTATTTTCTGGTTTGACAGCATTGTGGCAACTCGATAGATGCTGACTTACCCAGTGTAATGACGTGCGCGAACTATCTGAAGCTGCCACCTTACTCTTCAAAGGTTAAGAAGCGCTTTCTTTTCCTTAAGTTGTCTTTTTCATTATTTCCTGGAATAGAATATTGACTCAGTTTCATGCGTGTCATCTTGCAGCAAGTTATGAAAGAAAAGCTCTTATATGCTATAACAGAAGGACAAGGATCGTTCCATCTTTCATGAGCTACTGTATTTCAACAAAAGAGGTACACAGCATGTGAATATGGATTAGGTAGGTTGGTGGTATGCACAACGCCAAAAGCTAGTTTGGATGGTGATAGCCGTAGTGGTTATAGGAGCTGATTGAGATACAGGCTACAGTGGAATCTATTCATTTTAGTTGTGGAACGTGTATATGAAGGCGCCCGCAGATAACAGTATAAGTAGACTTCCAGATTTCCAGGTGAATGTACAGTACGTAGAATGTCTCTCGGTTGGCTGTTGATGTCAACATGTGTATAGGTTTTTATTGTCCTAACGTTATTGAAAGCAATGGAAAGGACCCTTATGCTTATCATTCTTGCTCAATACATTTTGCATCGCAGGCGCACATGATGCTGATGTTGCAGCATCAGTTGATCGCCTGATATTTGTAAATCCTGTTATGCCTACCAGTCTATGAATATTTTCTTTCGTAATAGCAAGCCTTTCTGTGTGTTGAGTGGTTGATACTTGACTGATGAAGTTGCAGTATGTGACTGTGTTCAGTGGCGGAG
>JAYMSG010000388.1:0-10322 GCA_036897925.1 Aragoa abietina | reverse complement strand
ATGTTGGAATTTCAAATGAATATCTAGCTATTACTTTCAAGCTTTGTACATTCCAATGTACTTCAAAAGAGCCACCGATCAAGTTCTATTGAAATATTCATAGTAGGACGAGAATCACACAAGAAATGAATGACTGGCACAATATTTTTCTATCAGTTCATATAGGCTATGTTAGGTCGCAACCTAGATTTTGATGAGTACAAAATCAGTATTATGATTAGAGACCCTTAACCACAGTGTAAAATTTAAAGTAATTTTCGGTGTCCAACTAATCATTAGCCTAGCAGTATGTTAGAGCTAGATAGATTAAGTTCAAATCTTGATTAGACTGAGAAGATCACTCAAAGACTTGTGGACTATCAAACTCAAGATTTATTGAAGACTAGCCTTATACTGGTTGGCAAAGCGTCTGTCAAACTGATATCTAAAGTTGATGTCAAACAAAGGCTCTTTTTGGTAGATGAAAGTTTGTCTCAGATTGAGGAATTCAGGTACTTGAAATTAATCCCTACATGAGAACTGACTGATTTTATATCCATTGAGAGTCTCACATACAGTACAAGTGGGGACAATTTCTTTTTCACAAAAGGTCACAGGACTGCAGAATTGTCACACCAAAGAACTGGTATCCTAACATGTCCCTATCAAATCCAACAGATGCATTTCAAATGTAGATATCCATTACAAATCTTTGACTATAAATACAAGTCATTCCTCACTTGTATC
Source organism: Aragoa abietina (assembly GCA_036897925.1). Classification (NCBI taxonomy): domain Eukaryota; kingdom Viridiplantae; phylum Streptophyta; class Magnoliopsida; order Lamiales; family Plantaginaceae; genus Aragoa; species Aragoa abietina. The sequence continues at coordinate 9,596 of JAYMSG010000388.1, read as the reverse complement.
AAGCATTGATTTCTAGCTGAAGAACACTCAGAAATCTTTCAAGCAAGAACTCAGTCTTCTAAGTTCTTTCAAGAACATATACAAGCACTACAACAATCGTTTAACTTCACTCTCAAGAAAAAGAACAAAGTTCACTAGATCTCAAAATCTTTCTTGGTTGAACAAGGGATGTGAAGAGACTAGCTAAATGACAAATTTAGTAAAAATTCACTTAGAGAAGTTTGAGGATTCCAACTGAAGAAGTTGAAAGGAATCACATCTCCTTTAGAAATCCAAGTCTCTGGTGCAAGGATTGCCCACTCATTTAGATAGATGTTGTGTTGAAGTAGTTGATCTGTGAATTGCTAGGATCTTTGTAATAGAGATCATTGATATAGTAAATTGAGTCTATGAGCAGAAAAAGTGGACAAGTGAAGGAATTACGCCATTCTCCGAAACCACTATAAGTTCTTGTGTTTTTCCTTTTGTATATTCACTTTTAATGCATGTTTATTATTGTCATTATAAATTGCATCAAACTACTCTACCAATCTGATAAGACAGAATAAAACTGATACAGACTTCTAAGATTTTAAACTAAGTGTAAGTGAAGATAAGCTTCACTCATACTAATAAGTCAGTTTGAGAGACATTTATCAATACCACAAAGAGTTCCGCTCATTAAACTCTTTTACAAATCTAGCTATCAGTTTAACATTTGATTTCATCATACTAACACTTCAATCTGATGATCATTTGTGTGTGAAACATTGGGTACAGTCTCTAGACCGTTATTAGCTAAACCCGGGACCAACAAATGGATATCTATTCTTGATAGTAATCTTGTTTAGCTCTCGGTACTCAATGCAGTCTTAAGGTTCCATCATTTTCCTTTACAAAAAGAATAGGAGCTCCACAAGGGGAGGTGTTAGGACGTATGAAACCCTTCTCAAGCAACTTCTGTAACTAAGCTTTAAGTTCTTGAAGTGCGAGAGGTCCCATTCGATACGCATATCTAGTAATGGAAGAGGCTCCTGGTATGAGGTCAATGTTGAACTCCACTTCTCGTTCCAGGGGTAACTCTCTGAGTTCCTTCGGAAATACGGCTGTAAACTCTTTTACCACGGCAACTTTATCTTAGGAAATTTATTCCTTAGGTTTGTTCATTAGGTAGGCTATAAACCCCTAGGCTCCCTTCCGCCATGCCCCGAAATTCTTTGTTGGCAGAGAAAATTGGTGTCGTTGAATGTTGTGCCATTCCAGTGAATTCAATTCGATCTTCATTTGGGGTTTGCATCATTAAGATTTTCTTGTGGCAATCAATTTGAGCATGGTGATGTGCTAACCAATCAATACCTAGGATCACATCGTGTTCCACCATCGGTAATTCTACTAGGCTTAACGGGAAATCTTTTTCTTGTATTCGAATAGTGCAACCCATGTGTTAGGTATAAGTTCCATATTAGTCCCTAGGGGTAGTTAATTCTATCATAAATGGCATGATTCAGTAGTTGTATGTAACTTGCTAGGAAAAGTAAGCTAGATAAACGAGTCTGTAGTGCCGGGATCGAATAGAACTTTTGCTAGAGTGTTAGAGACCTTCCACTACTTCACTCGAGTTTGGAACCTCTTCTCCAGTGATTGCAAATGCTTTACCGGTCACTTTAGGGCGATCTCCCTTCTGCTCATTATCTGTGACCCATAGTGCGCACTCCCTTGTGGTATGTTGGGTGGCTCCGCACCGCAAGCATTTACCCTGGCATTTCCAGAAGTTATTAGCATTGTGATAGGTCTTTTGGTAGTAAGTGCATAATTCTCCACTCATTTTTGCCTCGTGCTTCTACCCACTATTTTTGGGGGTAGAACCCTAAGTATAGGGATCTATTGCTTCAAATCGAGATTTTTGAATAGCACTGGTAGGTTGAGTAAATCTTGGGGCCAGCCGAATCATACTACTTTCAACCTGCGCTGCAATCCTGACCTCATCGCTGAAATTCCTTACCAGATTGGATGCCATGCGACTTGAATGGCCAATCGCAAGCCCCAATGAAACTTACGGATCTTATCAGTGTCTTGTGTGATCAAGACAGGAACATACTGTGATAGCCAAAGAAACTCGACTTTGTACTGAGCAACCGCCATACTTCCTTGAGTGAGGTGTACTAATTCATCCCATTGACGCTCCTTGACCTCAGGTGGCACAAAATGACTCTGAAACTCCAAAAGAAAGTTTTCTCAAGTCTTTGGGTTCGCATCTCTCTCCTAGCACGTTAAAACAACATTCCACCAATAATTCGCTGCTCCCTCCATTTGAAATTCCACTAATCATAGCTTTTGGCTAACATCATACTATAGGGCCTTCAAAAGCTTTGTGATACCCTCCAACCATAATTCCGTTTGACATCGTCTACTTTTCCTTCGAACATTGGGGAATTGAAATGCATAAAGCACTCAAGCACCCTGTCGTGGGTTTCCGGGCGCAGAGGGTGCTGTTGTCCATGTTGCGTGTTCTGATGCTGATGCTATTACAAGAGTTGGGTCATAGCTTGAGTGGTAATGTTTTCCTCATTCTGTAGGGACTTCGGGTTTTAGTAGGTCTATTCTTATATTTTTGCTTAGCTAATGGAGGTAGTAGTAACACAAATAAATCACACCAAAATATGCTTCATAGAGCAGTAACATGTACATGGTATCTACATAACAGATATCGCTCTAGGAGCGAGAAAAAAATACATGGCTATAGCTCAAAAGAAACCTAACCTAGGTCGGGGGCTCGCCTATCTATCAACCAATAGTCTAGAAATAACACTGAATCTATAATAGTGTATGTGCAGCACCCATAAGTATAATCGATAGCTAACATACATAATCAAAATATCACGAAGTCATTTCAGAAGCAGATCTCCCTTCCCAGGCGCTATCCTCATTCGGCTCAATCTCCATGAAGTCATCCATAGGTGATGTAGGGGCCCCACCACCCAGCAACTTGTTGAGCTGTGCTCGAGCATTGTTTCTCTCCAAGCGGGCAAGATCCTGCTGCATGGAGAGACTCCATCATGATATGAGCATGCTCGTTGAGTAAAGTCCGAAGGGCAGCAATATCCAGAATCTGCTGTTGAAATCGGGACTAAAGCTGGTCTATGACAGATAGAGCCACCAAGAATAGCTCCACGTGAGGGGGTGCTGGAGCTGGAGAACCCATCGGTGAGTCTGGAGCGGGTGATTGGGGTGGAGTGTTAACCGGAATGGGCATGGATGTAGGTGAAGGATAGAGGAAGTAGCCGGGAGGTGCGGAAGATGGGTGATACGAGGAAGAACTAGACACTGAATGAGTGGAAGCGGCATGGTGATAGGAGGGTGAGTGGTAGGGAGAGTGAGGATGTGGTACTGGGCAAATGTCAACGGGGCATCGCTATCACTGTTGCTCGTGGAGTAAGGTTCGGAGTATGAAGACATCTGAAATGCGATAAGTAACATATGTATTATATATATACATATGCATAGATGTAAATCATATAAACATAGTACAGTTTTTAAGTTTATATAGGAAAATAGGTCATATATTGGGTTAGTGCACATAAGTAGTTAAGTGTTGTTAGACATTGAAGTTAATCAGTCAACTTCCCTCGGGTTTCAAATTTTTTAAAAACAAGAGTTTAAAATACGCGTTATATATTTTATTTTTTATCAAAATTATATATTTTAATGGAAGTATATAGGGTCTAGTTTTGTCACAAGCAGAGTATCATGTCTTGAGATAGCCTCAACTTGAAGTCGTCGAAGCTTTGATACCACTTCTGTAACACTCCAAAAATGGGTATGATAGAATATAATTCAAAACATGATAAAATATAGAGTTAAATACTTTGATTAATACATTAATACCAAAAGATAACAGAGTTAATCTCGAGTTACAAGCCGGAATGTCAAGTCTAGGAAAGTCATTGAAAACATCTATAAACCTATTACAGATCACATATACTAATCGACGTGAGATCAGTCTTGACTGGTAAGATCATCTCGAGAGATTTCGCTTGGAGCTTCATTTGAAATAAGAAGTAGCGTGGGATGAGCTTCAACGGCTCAGTGGGATTTAATAAATGCGTTTAGGTTAGTCATTAGAAGACGGCAATCGTGGTGTTAATTAGTAGTCTTAACACTACTAGCTAATAATAATTTAGGAGTAATTCTAAAGTTCACCCCCACGTTGTACTTGATTAATATTCGTCCATTTTGGTTGTACTCGTTAAAAACCATTGGATTTGGTTGCACTAATCCACAACCGTTGGATCGGTTGTACAATTACGATAATAAGTTGTACTAGTACAAGAGTTTTCTAAGAAATTCACTAGAATATTATTAAAAAAATAATAAAATGTTGCAATGGGTATACTTATTGACCAAATTGAATTTTATGTTGATAATTATTATACAAACTTACTAGATTACTTTGATTTCTAGCCCTAATTGATTTGATTCATGTATAATCAAAATAAAAATCAATTAATATCGGGTTATCACAATAATAATAATAATTTTTCTTCTTCTTCTTCTTCTTCTTCTGCTCCTCCTCCTGGTGTTCCTTTGGTTTATCTTTCATATAAATTAACTTTCTTCTTTATTTTTTAATTTTTAATTTTCCCTTGTTCTTTTCTTTTATTATTCTTTACTTTTGTTTTAATTTTCTTTTTACTTAAGTACTTATTTATTTTTGTTTGCTTGAAATTTATGTTTATTTTTATTTTTGTGTTCCCTTTTTTGCGTATTTTAATCCATTTTCTTTTTAATACTTTTTTTTATTTGTATGGCATGTGAGGAGCTCGTGTGTTGATGTAGGAAATTAGTACTGGACAAGCTTACTACCCATAAAAGAATAGGCCAATCTCTTGTAATAGAGGCCCAAGTCTCACTCACCCCAAACCCCTTAGCCTTACATACCAACTTAGCTTTACCTATAAATAGAGGATTCCTCCTCAAACTATGTAACATTTATCATCAGTCTTACTAATGAGAAACTTCACTCTCATGTTTCCTTCTTAAATTAACTTTATTTATTTATTTACTTGCTACTGCACCTACCCCTCGGACCCTCGTACTATAAACAGCATACACCCCATATCCCCATACCATGTGTCTTCTTTTCTTTTTTATCATTTTCCTTCTTTTGTTTATTTATTTTCTTCTCTTCTTTACTCATTTTCTTTTTGTTCATATATGATTACACATAATATCTAAGAAACATTTTACTGGTTACACATAATATATAAAAGATAGTTTACTATGCCATTAACATGGGCTAATTAATAATCTTGATTGAATAATAATTTTGTCCGATCCCGGCTCCGATCTAACATGATAAATGAATACTCCCTTAATTCTACCATAAGAGGCTTTTGCACCAATAATAAGGTTTAATAATTGAATAATACATTATTAAACCTTCTTATTGGTGCAAAAGCCTCTTATGAGAGAATTAAGGGAGTATTCATTTATTACGTTAGATCACAGTTGGGACCGGAGAAAATTATTATTCAATCAAGATTATTAATCAGTACATGTTAATTACCCAACACACTAGTTCACGTTCTCATCATCTTTGGTAAAATCAAGTCCACCGCGAAGACATTCATAACATGCTCTACCATAGTTTTTAGCAGATAACCCCAATTGAGACTATAACTCATAGGGAAGAAAATAGCTTTATGGATGGAAGAAAATATGCAGTATTTACAGACAAAAGTATTCAGTTTTTCAAAGGCTAGATGGGCTAACTATTTGCATTGAATTGAATTGAATTTAACTGAACTTAATTTAATAGAAAATGGGTTTTAGTATCTGCACCTACCTAAACCGTTAGATCACCTTGATGTGTGATCTCCATTCTTTATTACTAGTGCGAAGGTGCAAACCTCGTTTTGCAGTATATTTTTTAATTTGTAGGGTACTTATGCAATTTCGAAATAAATATTCTTTTTTTAATATTAAAAGTGAAACGTGCTAGCGCCTTTTAAAGCGTATATGTTGTAGTTCCGGCTTATTTGAAGATTTTAAGTTGTATCCTACAAAATAGAGCATCAAAATATATTTCGTCAAAGTGTTAACTAAAATCTTCATAAACACTTGCAGGGAAGAATATCAACATAAATTTCGTACTTGTAACCTTTTGTTTTAATAGTCGAAATATAATATCTATAATGTGTTTAAAACAAATGAATTGTTTGAAAACTAGAATAATTGAAAATGATTAGTATGTAGGGAGTTGGAACAGTCCTTGCCATTCTTGGTTCAGCATCACCCCAAAGCAATTAAACAAGCAACGATCCGTTCATGTGAATCGACAAGTAAGTAACCATACATAATGAATTTAATTAATTGTTCTCACTCGAGGTTAAAGTATCACCGTCTTCTTCTCTAATCCAACAAATGCAAAACTCAGCTTGGCTTCAAAGTTTTAACTAGTCCGAATTCTTAGCTTAGCTTGTCATACTTCGCATACAAAACTTGACTTTTAACTTGCTCCACTACTACAGGGACGGACCCAGAAATTTATATTTGGGGGAGGGGGGATATATTAAAATATTTTAGGATATTTAATATCGGATCGGGTCAAGTCGGGTATATCATAAATTCGGCCTCAATTGGCTATTCGAACACATGGAGTATATATTTTCGAAAACTTAAAATTGCGAAATTTCAATGATTTTTTTTCTACTAAAAGTTTGGTAATAGAAACAAGAAACTGAAATGTTTTATGAACACCAGCATTAGCCGTGGTGTAGTGAAAATTGAAATTATCAAGGTTCGTGTAGAAATACCTAAAATTTTTAGAAAACAAAATGATTACATTATATAAAATATGATTAGTTCATCAAAACAAATGACTTGGTTAGCATGTGCATTTATATTCACTAAAAAGGTCATTTTAGAACGTTAGGTGTATGCTTAAGGAACAAATATATTAAATCCGTAAAGAAAAGAAGAAATAAATGAAACACCAAATACCTAAACTAACCAATAGGATAGGTGAAGGAGAACATTTAATTCCATGTAATTTATTATTACACAAATATAAAAAAGAAATGCTTTCAGTCTTCTTCGATTTTATAAGATTGATATTCAGCAGATGACTATAAGTGTAACTATTATAGTGTAAGAAAGTATGAGCTCTTGTTTGTGCCCTATCACACTCTTTTTAAAGCAAGTATCCCTCTATATACTTCTTACAAGATTGGCACTGTGACTTCTGATTCTGTGCTATTGTTCCATTTCATACATTAGCACTGAGATTGTTGGTATACAACTTCAAATGCTTGTTACATTGATGATCATATTATGTTCGCAGGTTATGAAGGATTGTTCTGGCCTCAACCTTTTTATCACTTTCAATATGTAGGATTTTATCACATCTACGAGAAATTTTGGAGATCCAACGGTGGAAAGGCAACTTGACTTCCCATGGTTCACCCAGATGCGTGACATGTTTCAGTGAATAGTGGTAATGCAATTCAAAAAGATGCACGCCGAAGATGAGTATGAAGAGAATGAGTGAACTTTGTATGCTCGACATGTTTCAGTGACAAGTTTCGGTAATGCGCGAAGAACTCTTATGTTGATATTGCTGGTTTGTGATGTTATTTTTGAACTCGAACACTTGTCTATGACAGTTGTAAAACCTTGCATTCATTATTCGTAAAACATTGTGCAACTATAACTTTCTTGTCTTTAAAAATAAAAATAAATTCAATATTTGCGGGTGGGATACGAGACCCCCATAATTATATATAATGATTTTGCGATTTCAGTCGAAAACTGAACAAACATTTGTTGACTAAGAGGAAAGAAGAAGAAAACGGAAGACATAAAATAAACTACTTAATCCATAACGATAAAAAGGAGAAAGAAAATTGAAATTAAAATTCTCATCGAAAAACAGAATTTATAAAAATATACATATATAAATTCCACTTTTTTCGATCTTATATTAACATAAATTTCTTCAATCCTTCACTGTACAAAACAACCATATTATATACAAACAAAATCAAAATAATTAATTATTTGATACCAAAAATCCAATTTCTAGATTAAACATTCCAATAAAGACTATTTTATTCAATCATATCCAATCACACTTCTCTAATTTTATTGGTTTGTTGTTTATAGTTTATTTTTCTTCTTTAATTTCAGTTGTTTTTTAGATGTTCTACTTTTCTAATTTTAACTAATAGTAAAAAAAAAAGTCGTGGTGAGTCGAGGGTCTCTTTCGGAAACAGACTCATTTTTTAAATTATGACTGCGTACATCTTACCCTTCATACCCTGCTTATGGACGGAATCTTGGGTAGGTTTAGTTTGATTTGGTTTATATCCAATCACACTTCAATCATTACTACAACCATCATCATCAACACATAAAATAATTTTACAACCAACCTACTTTTCAGCCATACTACTCTATATTTTTACCAGTACTAAAACCCACTCAGATATAAATACATTTCTATAAATTACCTTTAAAACCAACACTATTCACATTCTATAAAACCACCTCCAAACACCAATTCAAACAAAGCCCAAATATTTTGAATTACAACCCATCATCATGTGACAAAAACTTGTTTCTTTTTATTAATAGTGTATCTATACTATTTCATAAAAAAAAAGAACAAGATAGTTATTACTTCATTTGTTCGGAGAACTTGTTTGGTATTCTTTTTTCGTCCGTTCTGGCTAACTTGTTCAGTTAATTAAAATAACAAAGAAAAGCCCACTTTTTTCATCTTTTTCCACTTCCTAACACTAAACTTCCACCATGACCCCACATTTTATTAAAATAATGTCCAAATGTCCCTTCCAAATTCTCCGGGATGGAGGAAATACTATAAAAAAATAATAGTTATCTATAATACTAACAAAAAAGCTCGAGATAGTTATTACTATAAAATAAACAGTTATCAAATACATTGATGTAGACTACATCACCACAATTTCAGAAATAGCACAATCAGACTTCTTCAATCCTTCCGGATTTTATTTATTAATAAAAATGTCACCCCACTTATCACTTTTATTATTTTTGTTTTTTCTGTATTTCCTCTGTTTCTTATGAGTTGTATGATTATTGTTATTGGTCTCTCAAGAAGTTTTATACAATTATGATAGGACTAATTTCTTAGGGCCTGTTTGGTTATGCAATTCAATTATATTCCACAAATAACCGTTTGGCTAGCTATACAGGATCTGGAGATAATGATATAGTTACTAAACTACCCTCACTGGACTTGAAACCCAATGCTCTATTTTGGTTTTTCTTGTACTGTTGATGAAAGGGAGAAAATGGACTGAGCAGCCTCATGAAAACCATGTCCAAGTGGTGAGAAAACAACGGAGAATGAAGATTAGGTCCGAAGCTCCATCTTCGAAGATCGATTCGGGAAAGGAAACCAAAAACAAATTGTTAGATATCAAGCCTGAAGTTGTGCATCACCACTGCGTAGTCTCTACCATCTCCATTGTGGACCACCACCACCCTTTCAAAAACCTTTGACTCTGAATCCAGCAATCATATCTGTAAGGAGACTATTTCTGTAGAGACCCCTTACTCATATGCAACTGGAC
>JAYMSG010000387.1:0-10334 GCA_036897925.1 Aragoa abietina | reverse complement strand
GAAGTTAATAATAAGTTGGAGTTGTGGAGACAAACGTTAGAGCCTAAGGGCCTGCACTTGAGTCGCTCAAAAACTGAGTACGTGGAGTGTAATTTTGCAAATGAACAGAAAACTGTGAATATGAAGTAAGGATTGCAACTCAAGTACTACCACAAAAGGATATTCTTAAATATCTAGGTTCTATCATAGGATTAGAACTAGAGTCTAAAAGTAGATTAGAACTAGAGTCTAAAAGTAGAAGACAACTATGTAATGCATGTCTAAATGATGTTTTGATTATGTTTGCCTATTTTTCATGTTTTGCATGTTTAAATGATGATGTACTTGTTATATGTATATTACAGGCTATTGATATTTTATATTTTGTGTACCTATTGTGTTCCTATACTAAGTCTTATGTTTAATTTTGACTATATTTGCCTTTACTTTGATGTTTGCCATGTTAAAGTTAAATTTATATTTCATACTTTTGAAAAAAATAATTATTTTTTGAGCCGGGGGTCTCTACGGAACAGTCTCCTTACGGGTATGACTGTGTATATCTTACCCTCCCCGTATCTTGATACGGACGAGAATTATGTATGTTTGATTTGGTTTGGTTTGGTTTTAAACAACAATATATGTTGTCACCATCTTACCGTACGTTTGAAACTAAGCATCCATATAAACGACGTTTTTGCATCTAATATTTACAGTTTAAAATTATCAAAAACCTTTAGTATATATTGCATCTACAACGAAATAATCTTTATTAATTATCGTTAACAATTTCTTAACTTACAGCTAACAAAATATTAGCCAATCACACTAGTATGTTGTCTACAACCATAATCTCAAGTGTGGAGTTGCACCTCAGAATTTTGCCATGGTTTGTAAATCTTGTACCATAGACAAAATCATAATCATTTAAACAGAGTTACATTCGGATAAAATAAACTAAACACGCACTTGTAGTCGAACTCTTGACGTTCTAATTACAACTCTTCTCTCCTATCACTACACCCCTTAAACTAAATACGCACTCAGATAGTGTTGGTTTTAAAGGAATTTTATAGAGATTGGTTTTGGTTTAGTTTGGTGTCAGATAGTAGATAGTAGAGTCACAGATTGATGGAGTATATTTGTTACTTAATTATTTTATATTTTAATTTTATTATTATTGGTAATGATTGAAATGTTGATCGAATATGATTATATTATCTTAATGTGAACGTGAAATTTTCTTCTAAAAGTTAGTTTTAAGTCACACCATAATTATACTTCCATCACATCACTGTTATTATCGCCCACATTTCTCATTCATAGCATTAATGGCAAAATTGAATTTTGTGACAGGTATTTGTAGGTGTCACTTTAATGTGCGTCGCTTATTCTAAAGTGTCACTATTTTATAACAACTATAGCGTCACTTTTACAATGCCGAAATGATCAGGTAAAAGAAAGTGACATAGATTACGAAGACAATGTCATCTCTAAATCTAAATACATCTTAATTTAGTCACTGTCCTAAATGTAACTGTAACCTTTGTAGCATGACACTTTGAAATGCCTACAATTTATCATACGGCACTTAGAAAGTGCCACTGGAAATGAGAAAGATTTTTTTCCTTTTTCAAAATAATAATATAGAATTCCTCAAAATGTTTTAGAAAAACATATATTTAAAACTTGAGTGAGACGGTTTAAAATAAATATTATTTCAGACGGGTATAAAAGCGAGATGAACCTATATTTTTTACAGGACAAATGACTCGCATAAAATTTTTGCAGGTCTTTATACCCGCTCCTCTAAGGACGAGCTTATGTTTCATATTCCCTCCGTCCGATTTGTAATATATCATCTTTTATGTGGCACGATATGAAAATTTTAGATTAAAAATTCGTGTCATATCTTTCATTTCAATTTGAACAAAGGGAGTATTATAATAGTGACGTCTATTTAAGTTAAAACGTATAATTTTCAACTAAACATCGCAAATATTTTAAGTCGAATGCTTATCGTAATTGTACAACATTTACATTTTAGGTAAAACATTACATTTTATGATACCTTACTTTGTAATATCAAATCTTATATTTAATATGAAAACTTATAATAAGTTTGTAAGTTAAATCAATAAGTTTTTACGTATTTATAATTTTATTATTTTATTTCATAATTTTTATTTTTGAAGTGAATACTTTAGAACTTCAACATCTAAGTTGGAAACTCAAATACTTAAAATGAAATGTTGTTATGAAAAACTAAATACTAAGTTTTTAAGTTACAAAATATAGTTTTTAGGATTTAACTAATTTTATTTTACAATTTTTTTTTCCTTTTCAAAGTACTCTGAAAACCTACACATCGAAGTTGAAAATTTATATATTTAAAATGAAACATTGTGTTGTTTACAAAAAGTCTAAGTCAAGTTGTAAGATAAAACGTTAAGGTTTTAAAGTAATAACACGTACTCCCTCTGTCCCATTGTAACCCTCACACAAATGCCGCTACATCTTTTAATGAAATTTGTATAAGGAATGAATAAAGTTATAAGTGGATGTAAAGTATGAGAGTGGGTAATAAAGAATAGATAAAGTAAAAAGAAGTAGTAGATAAAGTATGAAAAAGAATGAATAAAGTGTACGAGATCGAAGAATGAATATTGATAAGATATTAGATCAAAATTGTTGGAGGGTTAGTTTGGGCACGTCAAACAGGGGTTCACCTCGCATTGAATTTATTGCAGTTCGCCATTAAAAAATACCATGTGATACTTTTAAAGCGGATAAAATAAATTTAATATTTAATATTTACATTTGTAATGACTAATTTTAAATATTTTCCATCAATGAGAGCTTGATCAAATTTAATATAGGATTTTAATATAAAATAGTATTATGTGAGGTCGCAATGCCTCGCATAATAGTTTTATTTTGTAAAACTATGAAAAATAACAATTATATCGTGTCAATTGAGCGTAAATGTATAAAATATATCATTACAGTTATTAATATTGAACTTAAACTCTATTTTATTTATTTTAATCATGCCATATATTTTTTTTTTAATTGTGAACTGCAAATAATTTATCACGGGAGTGAAATGTTGTTAGCCAACCACTAATTTAGAATAAAAGGTTTGAAGAGAATACAATAGATGATCATGGCCATACACTTGAGAAGACAATTGGATGGCTAAGATGAGAATAACACTTGGTGATGATCATAGCCATACACCCACCAAGACAAATGGATGGACAAGATGAAGTAAGATGGCAAAAATGTCTCCACTCCTCCCTAACCATAACTGACCTTAGGGGCCTATAAATACCCCAAGGAGTCTTCATTCATCAACCAACAAGAAGTGAAGAAAAAAGAGAGCAAGAAAGAAGAAAGAAAGAAAAGAAGAGAGAAAAGAGAAGAAAGAGAGAAAGAAAGAAGAAAAGAGAGAAGAAAGAAAGAAAGAAAAATAAAAGAGAGAGAGAGAGAGAGAAAGAAAAAGAGAAAAAAAAATTGGAGAGCGAAAAAGTTGTAACGCCTTCCGCTTCTGTAATAAAATAATATTTAATCAACGGTTGTTGGGATAATTGCAGCACCAATTCCAACAATATATAGGAGCTTATCCAATCATTGCCCTTCTGCACTAATCAATTAATTAGATCATAACTCTACGTTACTATCAGTTAATAAAAGAAACCAATGAGCGCTAAATATGAAATCTTTCAAATTCTTCAGAACAAAACAATCATAAGTAACATCTATGAGATCACCCAAATCTATTACCAACCCGTCGATTATAATTGCATAGTTGTGGACACTGTGAGAGAGAGACGTCCTATTTCAGAACATATTTGAACAATATACACGAAAGAACTTATATAAAAACAGTATAAACATAATTAGATAAAAAGAAGTTTTTCCAAAGATTATAGATTCTGAATTAACAAATTAGAGACATATTGATAAATTGGAGCTAAAAAGCATATACCCATAGAATAGAAGCTTTTTATATATGTTATCTGTCAACATTCCGACATGAACTGATGACTGCAAAAGCATAATCTAAAATCACCTGCTAAAGTGATTATTTTTAATTTGTAAACAGAGATTCGACTATATTTCAACTATACAAAAGCTTTTGCTGATCTAAAATGTAAATTTTTCTAATAACATTTTTGTCAAAATCAAATACTCACCCATCAAAATGGTTAATAACATTAAGACTCAAACACACATAAAAAGGCAAGCAAGACGATATAAAAAGATGGGTAGCAAAAAAGTTTCCCAGGGCCAAAATCAATGGAAGAATAATAATGAGGGCAAATGAGCTTTCCTCCAAATTACAAAACCAAGAATCTTCATTTTGTGATCCATGAAGACCACATGGCTCAGTGCTGCTTGCACCAAGAACCTTAAAATGGAAACCAAAACTTAAAAGCGAAAAGAAATAAAGATTGAACAAACAATAATCTTCTTCTCAAGTTTAACTATAGACTAATCAGATACTAATTAACATTCAATAGATTGAAGGTAATTTAACGTTCTGGTTGACCTCTTTCTTACTGCACGATCACACCAAAACATTCAGTAGATCTTTTCAGATTAAATGTAAAACATTTCCATGGAAAATTATGTAATGTAAATTAATAAGCAAAAAACACATCATAAATAATTCAATTTCAGTGTGTGCAAGCTCATCCTTGGCAAATGTTGTGAACATATTTTGTTCCTAGTAGTTCTGCCTCATGGATTAAAACAACTCACAATCATCTCAAATAACACATCGTCCTATACTGCCCATGGAATACACTACCATTAATGTTTAAATCGATCCATATGTTGCTTGGTCTACACCATTTGCTAGTCCATATCAGAGCATGGAAGCTTTGATGAGATGAAAAACTATGTAGTGAGTTAAAGACTAATTTCCATACTTGTTGTCTCACGATTTTCAAATCCACCAAAAGGGAAGCATTAAAAACAACACACTGAGAAGAAGGTAACAGGAAAGTATTTTCAAAGTTCTTTTAGTCCGATAAGTAAACAACAAATCTATTTCACTTTGAACTTCAGTTTGGATTGCAATTCCTATTATAATTAAACAACACCGATTTTCATTTTAATTCCCACCTTAAATCTTTCCCATTAGGTTAAGAATATCAAAATATTGTAGTTTTCACATCTTCCTTTCCTTTTGAGAGATTTAAGGTTTATTGCAGATTGCATAAACTGAATTACACACATTTTACGTTTAAAATTACTAAATTATACTCCGGTTAGCATATGATTAACATTCATAACATCTTAATTGTTAACATTGCAATTTGAAAGTCCTTGGGACTTTGAAGCCACACCATGACTCGAGTTCTGCTTTTGTAATCTCTCCCTAAGTTACAATAACGTCTGAATCTGTCATACGGAAAATATAACAAATCAATCCATTCTTTAGGGTTTATGCCCAAGAAACATAAAACACGTCAATAAGAAATATGCTAAAAAGATCAAGACTCAAAGAGCCTCCGACATCTACTAACATTTTCCTATTCTCATCAGTAAAGCATGAAGTGCAGTTTCAGTATATTAAAACAAATAACTTTGATAGATAATCTTTCTACAGCTGCACTTCAAACTGATTGCACTTACATTGTCTTGGTGGAATTTTATCCATTCGTATACTGCCCCTGATTGATACAGAAATCCTACTATTTGGCTATGCGAATTTCACGACTTCGAGCAAATCTTTCTACAACTATGGCTTTCGGGATAACTCGACAAAGCAGCATGTGCTACTTTTTTAAGTGCATCAAGCAACTTAATTTATCACACACATTTCTTTTCCCATGCAAAATGTTTTGTCGCCCTCATTGTACATCAACTGAAGTGTTGAAACAAAAACAGCTTAGGTCATTCCAGTTAAAACCACAGTATAAAAAAGTGGAAAGTCATCTTGCAAAAATGTTAATGGAGCATAAGTGGTTCTGTAGTAACCTGTAAATTTTCTTTTCCATGGATACGAAGCCATTAGATAAAACTCTGTTGTTCGCAAACTTGATCTTTAATTTTGTTAACAATTACGTTTTTATGTTTTAATATACAACATTAAAACTTATAGATCATAGTATGAACACTAATGTAGCTGACTACAGACCGTAAAACTTTTACAATATGAACACTAATATAGCTGTAATAGAATGAGATAAAACTTTTGTAATGACATCATGAACTGTTCTCAAGCTTTATGTTGGCTGAGAAGAATTCCTAATCTGGTCATATATGATTTATTTCGGAACATCCAACCTTCCTTCCCCAAAAGCAAACACATTTATCTCCTTGTACTTGAACTCTCGATGAAACAGGGCATTGATAGCAGAAATTATGTCTGTATAGTTTCAGTGAAAGATGAAACCAAGCCATTCTTAACTTCTTTTGCAATACATTTTCTAATATCCCTAATCCAGTGAATTCATGACAAAAATAAAATAAGACAGCTTCTATAGGTTGTTCAATACCAGCAACCACCAATTACTGCTTCAGAAATGAGATCCTCTCAATATAAAGTAGCTAAGACGATCATTCTCAAGAAGAAATGAAATTATAAATTATGCATTACCATTGCTCAATTCACCCTATAACTCATCAATCATCATTCTAATGTCATTTGATGTCATGATGAAAATAATAGTTCGTAATCACCAAAAATGCAAATTCCTATCTGAATATATGTAGTGCGTATTCTTAGTAATTTATCTATACCATATTATGGGATTTTTGTATCTCTGATTTAAACTGGAAAAGCTGAAATTTGATAAACTGCAATGCACCAAGTAAATAGCTAAATCTTGCAGAGTACTTTAAAGTAATATTTCTCTCTAAATCAAGTTGAAACTTGATGTCATGACCTGCTGTACTTGCATAGTTCTATCTATGCCTGCAGAAATATTACAACTCGCAGGAATTTTATTCTCCAAGAGAGTATTTCTCTACGAACCTATCTCCAAATAAATGAAAACAACACCAAGTACTACAATACTGAATCACCTGAAATTAAGAATAAAATATCGATTCATTCAATTCATAACAAAACTCAAATCAGGAAGAAAATATAGTACCTGAGAAGCATTGTTGCATAACTGAGTTAGTTCCAAATCAAATCAAACCAAGCAAAGTGATTACAAACTCATTCTCCTTCACCACTGTCGAATCAACATAAGCATCAAATTCCAACGAGTTGTACGAAACTGTACTGGACATCTGCGCTGCAAAATTGAATACTAATGTCCATTAAACATCCATTGAAGAAGATTTTGAATCGGTTAAATACGAAAGATACCTGTTCATCGCGATTCAAATCAAAATCGGAAAATAAAAACTGAGATCCAAATTGGGATGGAAATCAGAAGCCGTGGAAATCAAAAACGAAAATCCATATTTAGTTCTTGACATGCTTTTGGACAAATAGCTAACACAAACACCTAAAGCTATGGAAATTCCTAATCAAGAAACAGAGAACTCACTGCAATCGAACCACAACACAAAAATCAGCAGAATAAGATTGGAAATCGTATATTAAAAAAATAAAACAACGATAAATTGCAAAGTTAATTGCCGCATGGCTTGTTACACACTACAAAGTGTAAAGCAGCAGATTACACCTAAGAGTTGGAAATAAGACCTTCATCTTCCAGCATTTCCATGAGTAGAGTTATGCACCAAAAATGCTAATCAGTTATTAGGGTACACAGTCCTCAAAATCAAACAACTGAGGCAAAGAATGGGACTGCAAGAATAGAGCAAAACTGCAGAATAGCAACACCAAGATACCCAGTAACTAATCATCGCGTATATCATCCCTGTTTGTAAACTCTAATAATCACACAGAAAACCAAACATAGAGGCATGTAAAGAAACAATCCAAAAACCATTGTGCTACCCAATCAGATAATCTGCAAAGTTTTCGAATGCAACAAACCTCCATGAAATAAGAAACTATTGTGTTGCCCAATCAAATAATCTACATAGTTTTTTAGTGCAACAAACCTCCATGATACCGTGAATTATGAAAACAAAACATAACTAAGGGAATATACGCAAAAGAGTGGTGTATTAGGAATAAATTGCTCATGTGACCTGATCTTGGATTTAGCATACATACATTGTTGACAAATCCCCTGCTGAACACATGTATATCATGATTAGTAAAGAACAAAGAACAAATGCAACCACATTTGCACCCTGATTATTAAAGAAAACTGAGTAAGAGATGAGAAGAGAAAACATATGTGAAACATGACTAATATATAAATTTCACCAACCATTTTCTAGTAAAACCTTTTCCTATTTACAATCAAATTCCCACTCCCAGATCTGATTCAAATGTCAATAAATATTTAAGACATTGTTTAAACATTATAAATTGATAAACATAATAATAAACAACATAGTAGGAATCAAGAAATCAAAATTAAATCACACTGTATATCAAAAAATATTATCTACAACGTATTACGGTAAGAAAGCTTACCAATCATCTTAGGGATGCATAACTCATTAAGCCCATATTTTTAGCAAACTCAAAAGGCCCCCTAAACTCGAAAGCAGCCTTGGCCCTTGTGTGCTTCTAATATTCAATTTCCTGCAACTCATAATGAGCTATAAATTTTTTAAATAGATGGAGTAAGTCATGACATATTTCGGCAAGATAAATGGATAACAACAAAGACCAAAAAGAAATATACATTAATGCAATTTCTGTTGTCTCTTTCATCAGATTTTTTCTGACCTTATGAATTCTTAGAATGTGACAACATAAATTACGGAAAATATGAAATATAGAGAAACGAATCAGCTGGACCTTAAGCTTTTCAACAAAGAATACAAAAATCTCGTTACGTCGTTCAATGTCTCTTACAAATTGAATAAGAATCACTATTTGTACGAATTTAAGTACAACTTTAAATATTCAAAACTACACTTTCTATGATGAATAAAGGAGAAAACAATCACTGTAAAAACTGAAGCAAAACTTCAAAATAATCCTATGTTATTAACAATTCCACCGCATCAAAAAGTCAAACCACTTGATAAGCACATATGACATAACAAAAAATAGTAAAATTACCAATAAAATTCATTATCCAATCACAAAAACAACATTGAGTCCACAGTTGCAGATTCAAATCCCGATGCACACCGATGGATCGTAATTGGAAAAGGAGACACCCACCTTAATTTGATGAACATTGGTAATTCTTGAGAACACCCAAGATTATAATACCGCGGGATAGGATTAGGTACTGGAAGAATTCACTGACGTCATGAGCATTGTGATTCAAGCAACCTGAACAATAAGAGACAAAGGTTAGTGTCAAACGACGAATAAATCACTACAATGGAGAAAAGAAAAATCGAAATAGAAATCGCGTAATCGAATACGAATTCAGGTACATTACATAATCAATCGATTATGATATCAATTGAAAAAAAAAAAGTACGAAATCAAAATCAATTTAATGGGAAATCAATATCGAAATCAAGAATTGAAATAGAAAACTAAACTGAATATAACAAAGTTATGGAGTATAAAATGAATTATCAAACGCTCATAGTCACCGAAATTAGGCCTTACCAGAATCGAAAAACTGCCCTTATCGGAATCGAAAAGCTACACTCTGCGATCGGGTTCGATTAGTCAACGTTGATTCAAGGAAAGATTTTTGTTTCCAAATCAAGATAAAATCGTTTTCTAATATAAGAATATTTTGTGCTAATTTTTAGAAGATAATTGAATTATTCAATAATGATTTAGGTCTATGATTTTCATTGATTATTGTTTCCAAAAGAGCCGCAAGATTTCATAAGACCATGCACTTCAAGGCATTTTTTGCTTATTGCATGTATTTTGCTTAAATAAGCAAAGATTTACTTGGTTACAACAATCAATTTTTTGATTGTTGAAGCAAAAATTGTGAATTTGTTTGTTACATGTGGAAAATCACAAAAAAATTGGGGCGAATGGGAAAGCGACACGTCGCCACGTCGCTTTCCCTTTTTTGTCCGTTGGAAATTCCAACGGCAAAATACCCTCCGATGGGTATTTTGCTATTTTTATTAAAAAAATAAAAATAAAAAAAATATGAAAAAATAATAAACGGTTCTTTTTTTTTCTATTTATAGAGCTCAAAATTGCAGTATTTTACTCACCCAACCTTCTTTTTATATTATGGATAATTTCGGAAATAATTATGGCAATTTCGGCAAGAGATAAAGTGAGCAAAATAACACTCATACTGATTGGTTGAACGCCATGCTGCAATCCGATACGAATAAATAAGAATCCAATAAATTAGTGAGAT
>JAYMSG010000386.1:0-10339 GCA_036897925.1 Aragoa abietina | reverse complement strand
ATGCAAGGAGTAAAATTTCCTCATTCCCTCTCTCTATTTCCTCCATCACCATTTGTTTCTTTCCCTATCTCTAGTTTATTTTTCCTGGCGCCAGCACTACTCACCTGCCTATATATATCGCAATCTCTCATACCACCACTTGAAACAAAGCTCCATATCTGTTTGTTTTCTTTTTTTTGTAACTTACAATAATACCGTATCATTCGGAGATACGATTTTCATTTCCACTCATTCTCTCAAATCAACTCTCATTTCCCCTTTCCTTCTTCCAGATCTTTTCCTTCCAAGTAATTTCCTCTATTGTGATGTTGTTGTCGCTGATGATGAGTTGATGGAACAGAAGCACGTGTTATTGTCGGCATTGACCGTAGGTGTAGGTGTTGGCTTGGGGCTCGGCTTGGCCTCCGGCTCCTCCGTCGGGAAATGGACCGGCGTATCCGGTTCGACGGCTGAAGGCGTCTCAGCCGAGCAGATTCAACTAGAGCTTCTCAAGCTGGTTGTTGACGGAAAGGATACCGGTGTCACCTTTAAGGAATTTCCTTATTTTCTCAGGTGATTTGAATTCCTGTCAATTTCTCTTATTATTTTCGTGATTTAATTGATTAATTATTATTATGTTTAGCTATAGGTCATGATGGAAAATGAATAGAATTATTCAAAGGATTCCGTCTCAACTAAAAACAAAAGCTTACAGTGAGGTGCGGAGTGCGGAATCAATTCATTTATAAATTTATAATCTGTTCGAATAAATTTAACTGCGTTTGATTGTTTTGGTGCTAATTATGGAGAAAGTAGAGTAGTTTGTTTGACATTAGTATTTAGGAACTTAGGTAATGGTAGTGATGTTGTATAAGTAATGCTTTTTTTCCCTCAATTTCTTCACATTTATTCGTGATATATAAGAAGGTATTGATTAGAAGTTATTACTTATTTCACAGTGAGCGGACACATGCGTTATTGACAAATGCGGCTTATGTTCATCTTAAGCACTTTGATGTCTCGAAGCATACCAGAAACCTGTCTCCTGCAAGTCGGGCTATATTGCTCTCGGGGCCTGCTGGTTTGGACTGATCTATATGTGTGCTGTAATATGTGATTTTCCTAAAAGTTACTATCATGGTTTTCTAGTTAAGTTTGACCGGTATTGTTGTTGCATGGTCTGCAGAGTTCTACGAGCGAGCGCTTGCGCAGGCTCTAGCACATCATGTTGAAGCAAAGTTGCTAGTTCTGGACCTGAATGATTTCTCACTCAAGGTAGTTTTTGTTTGATGTTATTATCTCCAGACGCTCTTTCTTATTTCATCTTTATACTGATATGTACTTTCTCGTTTACTTTGCGTCGATCATGTGCAGATGCAGAGCAAGTATGGGAGTCCGATGGACTCGGTAAGCACACTATTACAGCGTACTGAGGATGGTATTTTGTTAAATAAATCAAGTTTTGATATATTGTTGCTCAATGCTATATTTGGTCTTGCTGAGCAAAAGAGTTCAATTGACCGTGGATACAATGTATAATGCACCCACCCATCCTCAACCCCTTGCAGATCCAGGAATGCAGGGGGTTGTTCTTTTTTATGAGATGCTCTCTAAGTTAAGTCTTTTGTATAGGACCAGTAATTCTCTTAGAGTAATTAGTATACTGATTTCAATGTTATCTGTTGCAGCCTTTTAAAAGATCTATTTCTGAAGTAACCTTCGAGCGAATGTCCAGTTTCCTTGGTTCCTTCTCTATGCTTCCTCCCAGAGGGGATAACAGAGGTATAAATAGAGCATGTGACATAGATCTCGTTTTGTGCTTTTACATTTATGAAGGCCATGCGTGTTTCACACACTTCTAATGACTGGTGTTATGTTACTGAGTCATACCCGTGTACCTTTATTCACCCTTGTTACTGATCTGGCAATGACATTCTGCATCTTAAATTAGTGGTCAAAATTTTCGGCAAACTTTTCATGAGAAACTTCTTAAGGCTGTAACTCCTTAGAAAACTCATTTGTTGAAGTGTGCAATCACACAATAAAAGATTTTGGTCGCCGGCATATAGTAGCCTGCCCTGATAATGTTATGATGCCCGGATCGTTGGTTAGTATCTGTTCAACAAGCTGGTGGCATATCTGGAAAATGGAAACATAATAAAATTATGGATACCATCTCGGATGCTTCTATATCTTATCTAATCTACCTTAGCCGTGTTCATGAAACATAGCTACCCTGCTATGTACAGTTCACTACATTTCACCCATTAATGTAATGACAAAATTCTATAGGCTTCTTGAAACTCTGGTAGAGCTTTCAAGCAAGTAGATACAAACGAACACCGAGTGATTGTTAGAAGTATGACATTTGCATATTGAAAATTTTGTTTCTTTACATATTTCCAGGTAGTCATGAATATTGAGCAATATATCTGGTTTCATTTTCTTTTATCAGTGTTTGTTGGCAATTCGACTTAACTCACGTAATATTCTAATGAAGGCATGATAACAAGGCAAAGGGGTGGCTCTGATGACACAATGAGGTATTCTTCGCTAATTTTTCACTTGGAACATCAATCTCAGTCTTCCTAAATGTCTGACCTTCAATTCTGCTCTTCAGGATTACTGAAGGAGTCAACAATTCTATAAAGCCCCGCAGAACGGCCTCTTTTTCATCAGACATGAGTAGCGTCAATTTCCATTCATCTTCGACAAATGCAGGTTCGCATATCGGTTCTCCTGAACTACAATTAAATGCAATGTGCCTCTTTCCATTACAACCTTGAAACACATGTTAAAGTAATCTAATTGAACATTGTATCTTCGCCTGCATTTAATATTTATTTAGAAGCGTTCACATACATTAGTCTGTCGTTTACATGAATCTCGTTAGGTTATTCTTCATAAGTGAAATAAATAAATTAGTCTGTCATTTAGCTTCATGACGCATGAAGTTTCTTCATTAATATTCACATTTCTTTGGCACTAGATTCAATTTCCCAAGCGGATCTTTTCTCTGTGCTCGTACAGCCTACATATTTTTAATAGATTATGTTGCACTCTGTGTTTCGCACATCATGACGAGCATCAACCAGAAATTAGAATGCAAAACATGATCTCTTATTGATCTTCATTTTCAACTTGTCAGCTCCACTGAAGCGTGTCTGCAGCTGGCCGTTTGATGAGAAAATCTTTTTGCTGTCGCTGTATAAGGTAATTCCATCACCTATTGATGAGTTCTACATAAGTACTTGCTATCCACCTGTGAATTACTTTGGATATTACTTGCAATTCTGGTCAGGGACGAAGCCCGGAGCTTTAAGCAGGGGCAAATCTTAATGATATAAAAATTCAAGTATAGCTTGAAATATCTTATTTTGGATATTTTATTTTTAGATAAAAATTCAAGAATAGCTTGAAATATCTTATATCTGGTCAAGAATAACTACATTTTTTTTTTGAGATATCTTATTTTAGAACATGTGTGATAGTTTGCTATCAAAAGGATGGGTGTTAAACAATTCTTAACAAGGGCACAAACCAAAAATTACAGAAATTATAATGGATAAAAAGAAACTGCGTCTGGTATGGTATGTGTAACCTTGAGATCATTCATTTCTTGATACTGAGAAAGATGTTTCCTGTAGGTTGTGGTTTCGGTTTCCCAAACCAGTTGCATAATTCTGTACATACGAGATGTTGACAGACTGTTTCTTCAGTCATCACGGCTAAGTAGATTGTTTGATAGAATGTTGAAGAAATTATCAGGATCTATTTTGGTTCTCGGTACCCGGATGCTGGACCATGACGACGATTCTGGGGAAGTAGACGACAACCTGAGGCTTCTATTTCCGTACAATATTGAGATTAGGCCACCTGAAGATGAAACACATCTTGTGAGCTGGAAGGCTCTACTAGAAGAGGATATGAAGAAGATCCAGATTCAAGATAACAAGAATCACATTGCTGAGGTACTTGCAGCAAATGATCTTGAATGTGATGATTTAGGATCCATCTGTCAAGCTGACGCCATGGTTCTCGGTAATTACATTGAGGAAATTGTGGTATCTGCTATATCTTATCATTTGATGAATAACGAGGATCCTGAGTATCGTAACGGGAAACTTGTTATATCACCTACCAGGTACTCATATATTTTGTTCTCTTTATGTTTTATATCTGCTTATCTCTTAAAAAATTCAATGATGCTTCCTTTACATAATCAATGATCATAATTACAATGATGGATTTTAATGCAGCCTGTCCCATGGATTAAGCATTTTCCAGGAGGGGAAAAGTGGTGGCAAAAATACCCTTAAAATGGAGACAAATTCTGAATCTTTCAAGGTTCGTCCCAAGATTAGAGCAAACTCACGCACACAAAATACACACTCCACTCCCACAGGAACCTCGGACCTTGCACACCAAAGCCCATGTCTTACTATGTTATGCTTTCTTGAGATTTCGATGTTCAAAAACTGAGTATATCTATTTTTCTTGTAAATATTAGGGTACTGGAGGAAATGAGAGTTCTGTAGCGAAACCTGAATCCAAGTCTGAGAACCCAGCGTCTGATAACAAGAATGAGGCTGAAAAATCAATATCTTCAGCGAAGACAGATGGTGAGACTGCACCGGTGTCAAAGCCTCCAGTAAGTCCTTCATTTGTTAGATAGAATTAGTAATCTGGTGCAAATTAAAAAAATTGATACTATCCAAACGATTTCACCACAATAATCTAATAACTAGTGTATATGTGAGAAAGAGAGGCTTAAACAGAATATTATACATCTATCATTCCTCTAATTGCATCATCTCTTTATTGCACAAACTATCACTTGAACTATCTGTCTATCTCATTCATATTAAATTACTGTGGCATCTTTGTTGCTTTGTTTACACCGACTTCCGTCATAATTTCAGGAAGTTGCACCTGACAATGAATTTGAAAAGCGTATAAGGCCAGAAGTTATACCCGCAAATGAGATCGGAGTAACGTTTTCCGATATTGGTGCTATGGATGAGATTAAAGAATCACTTCAGGAGCTGGTAATGCTTCCACTTCGAAGGCCAGACCTTTTCAATGGCGGGCTGCTTAAGCCCTGCAGAGGCATCCTGCTCTTTGGTCCTCCTGGTACAGGGAAAACAATGCTTGCCAAGGCAATTGCAAATGAGGCTGGGGCAAGTTTCATTAATGTGTCAATGTCCACAATTACTTCGAAATGGTTTGGCGAAGATGAGAAGAATGTGCGAGCTCTTTTCACCCTTGCAGCAAAGGTTTCTCCGACTATCATTTTCGTGGATGAGGTTGATAGTATGCTGGGGCAGAGGACACGAGTGGGAGAGCATGAGGCGATGAGGAAAATAAAAAATGAATTCATGACGCACTGGGATGGGCTATTGACCAAACCTGGAGAGCGCATCTTAGTTCTTGCAGCGTCAAACAGACCTTTTGATCTCGATGAAGCAATTATTAGGCGTTTTGAGCGCAGGTATATTTTTGGTACTATGAACTACTGAAACTAGTGCTTTTTAAGTATGCCCGTTATTAGTTAAATCACTGTAACTACTCCCCAGCATCACTTAACAGTGTACAAAACTTCTCCCTCATCGTTCGATTTCTGAAGATAGCTGGTTATTTGCATAACATGTCCTCAGACGTCAGTAGTCTTACCTTTGGTTTGGGGATCCATAAATATTACTTGTTATAATAATTATATCATAGTTTCATCTTTATTAGATAGTGCGAGTCACTGATGGTCCTTATCAATATCTTTTAACATATATCATTAAAAATACTTTCAATGTTATTTTTCAAAAGGCTATTAGTAAGCTTTGGTTACATGTTAAAACAGAATCATGGTCGATCTACAATCAGTGGAGAACCGAGAAATGATCTTGAAAACCTTGCTTTCTAAAGAGAAAGTTAAAGACCAAGATTACAAAGAGCTTTCAGTCATGACAGAAGGATACAGTGGAAGTGATCTCAAGGTTTGCATTCTACTTTCTAATCTGTGGTAATAATTATTGGAAGCAGAATTTGTGTGTGACAGCAGCTTACCGGCCTGTAAGAGAACTTATACAGCAAGAGAGACTGAAGTACGTTTACATTACAAGTCAGAAACTGAAGATTTTGTCAAATTCTAGCATCCTTGTTAACCCGCTCCATTTTAGGAAAAGAAAAGGCAAGATGAGGGGCAGACCTCAGAAGATGCTGCACCTAAAGAAGAAACCAAAGCAGAGAAAATAATTTCTCTAAGGCCCTTAAACATGGAAGACATGAAGCAAGCCAAGAATCAGGTAAATACAAACCATCTCTCTTGCTTTGTCCTTTGATTTATTTTTTACTTTATATATACATATTTTTAAAACTCAACTAAGAAAACAACGGGGATAGCTAAAACCTTTGCCAATTAGATAAACTGATTCGTGAACTACTAGTTAGGGATGCTATCAACTATCAAGAGCTACAAATCTTAACAAGTATCTGGTAGAAATCCGATTTCACAAGAAATAGTGCCGTTTTTTTTTCCTTCTAGATTAATCAAATGGTGTTTGAATTTATGTTTAGAGAGCTCCAATTGTAGAGCATTTTAAATATGGTGATATATTGATATGCTGATTGAATAATTTAGACCCTTGCAAGTCAAAAAGTACTATCATAGTTGGAAGTTAACACCACAAAAGCTTTTAAAAAAAACATTTGAACTGTCCTGCAGGTTGCAGCCAGTTTTGCTTCTGAAGGAAACGTAATGGCAGAGCTAAAGCAATGGAATGAGCTTTACGGGGAAGGAGGTTCAAGAAAGAAACAGCAACTGTCTTATTTCCTTTAGAGCGCCGGTGACAAGCACTTGAGACAACCATCACTCCAGTCACAAGAAAAAATGGCAAATACTCAGTAAAACTGGAACAAGCAATCGCGAAATGGAACTCAAACCATTGGTTGTGGTCCTTGTTTCAGATGAATATTGTCCGTGCTTGATAGGCTAAACTCTGCATGTAATTATTTGACAATTATTGAAGAGAGGAGATCTATAGGATTTGTGTGTTATGTCTGGGTTAGTAATGTTAATACCTGATTGAGACAGTGTTCTGGATTCGGTGTATGGGTATCTCCATCAAACTTTTGAAGCGATTAGCAGCATATGTAATGCATTTGTTTAGGGAAGTCTGCTTCCACATGTATTATAGTAGCTTCGTTGATAAGAATATTGTAAATTCATCTTCTGTAAATTTATTGTAGTACGTATGCTCATTTTTTTCATTTGCTATCGATCGTGTGTTTGGTAGAAAAACCATTGATAGTTATTATTGCGCCTTGGTCATTTAAGACTTTCTTTAGGGATTAGCTTCTCGCCTTTCAAACTCCATCAAAATCAAAATTTTGGATCCACCCCTGTTACCAATTCTCCGTTATCTTCTTCATCAATCAATCTGAGTTTCTTATTATAAACTCGAAGTTTTCTTTTGAGCCTCAGTAAAGGCCATTTAGCGAGAGAAACATCCAATAGTATCTCTTTTCTGTGATTTCAATCCTTCTACCTTAAAATACTAGTACAAGAAGAATTTCCACGGAAGAAGAATGGATATAATAATATCTATGAAGCTCTCAAATATAATTATGATAATGTTTGTTCTGCTGTGCAGTGTATACGATTTCCCATTTACTTCAGGGGCGGCTGGGGATGAAGAAGTGATTATAATGTGTAAAGACGGAGAGGGAAGCTCTTCTGGCATTCAAGCAAGGCCTTTCAGATGACAATGGCTCTCTCTCATCATGGGGAAGTGAAAAAGGCAACAAGACGGAATGCTGCGACTGGTTTGGCGTGCAGTGCAGCAATACGACTGGCCATGTTATTGGCCTTCATCTATCCAAGTTAAGAGGTGAGATTAGGCCAGCCCTGGCTGAGTTGCGTCATTTAAATTCGTTGGACCTTAGTGAAACGATTTCGGAGGGAATAGAATCCCTGAATTCATCGGTTCCCTTGACAAACTAGAACATCTGGTTCTCTCCATCAGCTGGGAAACCTAACCAGCTTGAGCCTACTTGATCTTTCTGATAATTATCACCTAACATCCAGTGACCTCACCTGGCTTTCTAATCTCTCTTCGTTATATGTACTCGATTTGTCCGGTATCAATTTGACGGGCCGCTTCCTAGGAGCATTGGCCAATATTCCAACCTTGTATCTTTAGATGTTTATAACAATTCCCTGAAAGGCAGCAAGCATCTCTGAGGTCCATTTCTCTAGACTCCATAACTTGAGATATCTTGATTTATCTTTCAATTCACTAGCTTTGAACGTCACACCCGACTGGATTCCCCCTTTTCAATTGGAATATATATCCCTGAGAGGTTGTTGCAATACATTTCCCAACATGGCTTCAGACTCAGCGTGGTTTGATTGAGCTTGATCTCTGTGATGCCGGTTTATCAGGTGAAATCCCCAATTGGTTATGGAATCAGTCTCAACATCTTAGTTACTTTAACCTCTCCCACAACAGTTTGAGCGGTGTGATTGCTGCCCATTTTTCATCCAATTTCAGTGAGGATGATTTCGACTTTACCACCATGGATATTAGCTACAATAACTTTTCATTTTTACTGTCAATTATCTTTTCTCCGACACATGTTTTACTGTCTAATTTCTATCATCAAACTGAAAATTCTTTCTGACAACCTAAAGTCTAATTTCTCGATTCGGGGACAAAACATACAACGCAAGTTTTTTCTTTTCCTTAGCATTGGTCAATGCTTTAGGGCCTTCAGGTTCAGGTGGTAAAGGTTCAGATGAAGGAGACACGGTGATCATCTTGATCCCTTCTGGTTCTGATAAGGGGGATTCCTCAGCCTCAGCTTATGTTGATCCTGTGACCTTCTCCTCAGATTTCCTTCTGATATGCTTTTGAGTATAAGCTTCACAAGGGGGGGCACCTGAATATTTTTTGGAGAAGAAAGCAGTGTTTTCATAGATGTATTCACTTTTTCAGTTTGGGAAATTTTTGGTGAAGTTGGTGTTTCCACTACTATGGATCCAAAAGATTGAGAGGAGACCTCCTCTTCTTCCCCATTATCCAAGTTCACTCTTTTCATCATTTTCATCAGGAGAGACTTAGATTTTCTGCTGAGTAAAGCTTTCTTCCTTTGTTCCTCCTCGTCAGTAAGATTTTTTAGCCTTGCTCTATCTTTATTAGCATACTTAGTGGATTCCCTACACATTCTGTCCCAGTGTGGCTATTCTCTAGCAATTATCTCTTCGCTATTCAGATTTTCCAAGTCCTACATGTTGGGCTTCTGCTCTTTCTGATTCAAGTTTTTGGTTTTTTTTGTTTTGCACCACTTTCCAATCCTGCTCTTCATTAACCACCTTCTCCTTTCCCTTGTCAACTGTTATTTGATCCAGCTCTTCTCCAGTTTTTTCCTTCTATGGTACTTGGGGATTGGGATTGCACTGGCAGGTTTAGATGGACCTGCTACATTCTCCTTAAGACTTTTTGTGCCCTGGAGAGCTTGATCAACTAAGTGAGCTTTGGAGGAAAGGATGTTTCTTTCCTCTTCAAAGTGCACTTTCCTCTTTTCATTGATCACATCCCTGGTATCCTCCGTATCCTTTTCTTGAAGAACATCACTACCTTCAGCCTTCTTGTAGTAGCAGCTTGCCTCTCCATGTCCCACTTTCTTACAACAAAGGCAGTAATTAGGCACGTTCTCGTAGAAAACTATAAAATTAGCTCTAGTTCCATACAGATTAACACCAATAAACTCAAGTAGAGGCTTTGACATATTGAGCTCTAGACATACCCGGGCTCTATCCGCTCTCGAAATGTTAGCAGTTGCATTATCTACCCTCAGAGGTTTGCCTATATGTTAGACAATTTCAAATAAGGCCTCTGGGTAGTATAACATTATTGGCAACTTTTCAATGGTGATCCAAACAGGTTCTATTGAGGATTCACACTCCGGGTTAATGAAAGGGGACCATTTCTGTAGTCTCATTGTACAATTACCAACATGAATATTATTTTGAAGCCATAGGGAGGTAGAGTCTTCTTCTTTGAAATGATAGTAACAAACCGAACATACAAATGGCTTACTTCAAACCTTCCCTTCAGGTGAAGTTTTCTTAGGGCAGGGCCAATTTCAGAGAATTTTGAAAAGCCATAAGAGAATTTTCCAATAAGAGTGAAAGCGAAAGGGGCATATAGGACTTTGACTTCATCCAAAGTGAAAGGAGTTACAAACGTACCATTTTCCACATAGGGAGTTTTGGGTTGAACAATTCAGCGGTTACAGCTCATGGCTCCATCAAAGAAGGAGGTCGGTGTGACATGGGCCGTTGGAGACTTGACTTGTGCAACAA
>JAYMSG010000385.1:0-10342 GCA_036897925.1 Aragoa abietina | reverse complement strand
AGAGAGAAGTAATATTGGTGGACCAGAGTGTCCGATAACACATATCCACCTGGTTCTGTACTGGTACTTGGAATGCGAAATATGAGGCCAGACTTCAACTTCAGGTTCCTATGGGCGACCAGTGAGCTGGAATAACCATCACATCTTCCTGATAAGAGAATAAACAAACAATGAAACTACAAGGTATCATCAAGTTTTCAAATATTCATTTTGGAAATTTTTGGAACGGAAAAGATGAAAGCTATGTTCCAAAACATAAACACAGGAAAACCATAACGCCCTAAAGAAAGCTAACTATACAGGTAACATCGCACAGATTACAGGAGTTCTTGTACAGTCACTTCAATGATATCTCAGACCACTTGGCTAGTCAGTTGGCTTTTCGTTTAGGATCTAAAGATTACAGCTCGGCAGAAAATAACCATTACACCTTGTAACAAGCCACTTATTCTTCCTTTTCTTTATATTTTTTTTTTATCACTATTTCTGTGAGGGGCCCTTTCTTTGGACAAGAATCAGACAATAAACCAAGAGGGAACAGATACATGCTCAAAATACACTCAATATATGGATGTTCAGATATCATGAACATAGAAACGACCCATGCAGAAACAAAGTCCCAGAATAAGGCCTCAGTTCAAATTTTCAAAAGGAAACACGTTTAGTGTTTTTCAGAAGCGTTTAGAAAACCCTTACAAATTTGATCCTGGGGGTGGGGCGCTAGGATTGGGCATCAATAAACTAGTTTCTGATGGTTCCAGGTTCCAAAGAAGCACCGATCAGATCGGATACCAAATAGAATCTTGACAAATAATAACGACTAAAGAATAACAAAATATGAGAAAAGGTAAAGAGAAATTGAAAGAGACAGATCAATCTCTCCACCGGCACAAGAGATGAGACTGAAACAAAATAATAATAAATAAAAAAGAAAAGGATGGAAAAAATTAAAGAAATCGTTGAGGGCAGATACGTATCCGAACCTCCCAAACAT
The DNA here is from genome assembly GCA_036897925.1 of Aragoa abietina. Lineage (NCBI taxonomy): Eukaryota > Viridiplantae > Streptophyta > Magnoliopsida > Lamiales > Plantaginaceae > Aragoa > Aragoa abietina. The sequence continues at coordinate 9,348 of JAYMSG010000385.1, read as the reverse complement.
GGATATGCCAAAGTCCCAAACGTATCGGTGCTTCACAGGCCAGTACAATTGGAAAGTAAGTTAGCCTGTTTTCAGTGCCAGCCTCAATGCTGCCCAATCTACAGCATAGGCGGATTGGATCAGCTACACCAATACCTCATGGACTGAAGAGGTTGGATGCAGCATAGAGTAGCTGCCACTGGAAAACAGCTGGGCAATTTCATCCATTACAAAAAAGGCCCAATCCTACCTATCATGGCTTCTAAATAACTCTTAAGGTAGTCGTCATCCAAAGACACATCTTACAGAGACAATAAATTACAACATTCATTCTATGTGCATAACAAGTTGTGTTCTCAGGGGTCAAGTAATGATTAAACAATATATATATAGCCAGAGATAATATGTAAGACTGCTATCTGAAACAAAATTTAAGATCTTTACCTTTGATGACGAGGGGAAGATGGTTGGTCTGGTGAAATCCGGTGCCTAGAGTTCCTATTGACTCTGTGATCCACATAAGCCCTACTTCGAGATCCCTCATTTGGTTCTAATTCCTCAGTCGCGCCTGAAAACCCAACTGGACTTGAAGAATCTAACTCAAGCTGTTCGCTATGAGGATCATAGGTATCATTTTGATCAAATGCATGATACGTCATCATAACTGGTGGAACATGCCCATTAAAAGGTCCATTTTGATTTGGGGCTGCTGAAGCATATACGTTCTGAGACAAATTCTCAGGGCCATTTTGACGCAGCGGACCATTTTCTGACTGGTATGAAGAAGTTGAATCATATCTAAATGAGCTCCAAGCACGTTCAGCTCGGCCCTCATTATGACCAAGCCGATCATTTCTTGAATTTGATCTATCAGTTTGGGTGCGGCTATGACTGCGTGCAGCCCCTCGTGATCTTTTGTCAGCATAGTTATCATTCCTATCATGGTTATAATTTCCTCTTCTGGTTCCAGAAGATTGACGTTCACTCGGAGATACCTTCTGAAATGTGATAACTTAAAGGAACTCAAATTTAACACATAACCAAGTTGAAACCTTGTAGAAGAAAACAGTATCAGAAGAGAAACCAAGGTTGTAGAGCAAACCAAGAACATGAATCTTTCAAAAAGTACATACACTACACTAGATTCAAATCCTGCCTAACAGGAATATTGTTTTGGCAATGGGATAGGCTAGTATTCAAATTTATAAAGACACTTCACTACAGTAATGTAAATTTAATCAGCTGTTAGTATTTCGGCTGCTGACATTACTTAGATCTTTTGATTAACTTTAAGCAGACCAAGTTCACATGGATTTTCTGATAGGACCAAGCATATTACATGGCCAATATCACAGGACGTCACCTCCAGATCTAAACTTCATTATGTTATATGGAAGTGACTACCAAACATGCTTTTTATTATTTCATCTCGCGACTATAAACTTGTAACAAAATGCATTCATTAACATTATAACAATTACATGAGAAAGCAGCAAAGAGAACACCATCATAACATGATTCTTACAGGAGTAGGCAGGTAAGTCCCAGTCCCGCTGCGATATCTTGGCATCTCATCCATGTACGGTTGATACACATTAGGAGGTCTACTGGAAGCTGACTGGTGGGGAGCAACAGGAACTAGACGGTGGCCATAACTTGATACAAGCTGAGAGAACATGTTAGAATTTGTGGCATGTGGTCTCCCGGTATTATCATATGGAAACTGGCCCTGGAGATAAACAGGAGGGACCATTACAGGTGACTGATAGTTCAAAGGCCCAGGATGCCTTGGATTCTGACACAACCTTCCAAATTGCAAATTTTGCAAATGGCTGGCGAAGTCACTGTTAAGAATATCAGATTTTCGTTCTTCAGAAGGCTCTCTACTAGTTGTCTCTTGTAAAGAACTTGAGGAATGTAAATCCTCTGACCGTCCAAATCTCTTGTCGGAAGGTGGATCATCTCCAAAATGGGCTCTTGATGCATCAGAACTACCTGTCTCAGGTGGAACATTATATATAGGAAGCATTGTTAAAAACGGGATTGGTGGCCCTGTGGGGTAGAATGCAATCAAGCCATTAGTATCATGCGTTCTCTGCCTCAAATCATGACCTATGAGCATAGGGGCAAACGGTGGCATTGAATCTGATTCACTTGTCTGGGCAACTTCGGAGTCAGGTGTATGGTGTCCACGGCCCTGCAAAGAAGCAACTGGCTCATACCCAAGATTCCTTCCAGCCGTTTCAGAACCTACATTGAATGATGAACCCCAAGCCTGGTCACCATCCTTGGCCTGATCAGAAACATGCTCTGACATGATTTTGCCCTTTCCATGACTCACAGCCAAATCTGTAGGCATTACCTTCTTTCCCCGCTTTTCTTTTGTAGATTTAGGCATCTTTACTGATCCATCCCAGGAACTCTCCGAAGAAGTTCTACTTCTTAAAGAATTACTATGAGAAGCCGATGATAACCTTGAACTTGCTGATCTTTCTTCTGCATAAACATCACTACTTCTAATATCCCTTCTCTGAGAGACGCTGGTTCTTATATCTTGGATTGGGAAACTACCACTAGTTTTCCCCACTGATCCACCTTTCTCCCTCGAATGCTTCTGCTGGACTCTCGCACTTAACCGGAATGGAGGAACATATTTTGAACTAGGCGATGCAGCTGGTTTATCATCAGAATGGAGCAGGTTAAAATTTCCATTTTCAGGATCATAGCCACGAGAGGAACCCACATCTTGCTCCTGCCCGAAATCACTGTCAGCTTCTTTAGAGTTCACCTCTAAAGAACCAAAGTTTCCATTGCTTCGCTCAACCAAATCTTCTGATGGCACATTCAGTCCAGCGCCAGGGAAATAATGAGTCATCTGGGGTGAAACTAAACCTTGGGGAAATTGCATGCTAGAAAATGATTGATCAATCAAAGGATTATTCGCAGGCAGAAAACCTGGAAATTTTCGTTGAGTGTATCCCATTGAAGCAAGAAGAGACGGGTGGATTGGGAAAGGCAGATGGCCCGATGAAAAATTGAAGGGAACATGAACTTGGCTATTGAAACCTTGAAGTGAAGCAGATGCCAACATGTTCGCAATATCTTGTTCTTCCTGGTGCATCATTTGTGCAGCAGAGGATGAAAACTCGTCACTCGACATGTCTACTCCAAACTTTTGGTGGTAGATGTTTACATTGATATTCGAGTCAGGAACCTCAGCACTTTGCTGAGATTGAACATGCTTCATCAAAGAATTATCTTCAACTGAAGATAGACTGCTGTGGCTTGCTAAGCTTTCTGATCCCATATTATTCTTCCTATTATTAGAATCCAACGTACCATTAGTAACATGTGCATTTACAGCTTCTGCTTTGCTGCGTCGTGGTTGAAATGAGACATCACATGCATCAGTTAGTTCAGGACTAGAGTGTGTTCTTGAAAAAAGAAACCGCCCCTGGTTGTCATTCATTAAATGACCAGCCCTCAGATCTATCTGAACTTCATCATTATGTATGTGAGTAGCCGCGGTTTGTCCACCAGTTTGATCAGAAAGCATCAAGCTAGAAAATTGACCTTTTAAGTTATGTGTCTGAGTAGCTGCCGATGACTTACTTCTTATTGGCATCATTCTAGCTGAATTTTTACCTTGTTTGGAGGAAACATTGCTTCCTCGTGTTCCATCACCCTCCATCCCATTTATGTAAGAGTTCCCATTCACCTTTTCATCACTTGTGTTTTTATTAGTATTATTGAATTCCTGCAGGTGACCTGGAGTTGATAATCCTAACCGCCATGAATCGAGCCCTGGTGCATCAGGCCGATGGCCACTGCATGCCTCTCACACGTATTCATAAAGAACTGATTAACTTTAAACATTAAGTTCTCTTCCGGGCAATTGAGTAATCTGGCCAGTTTCTTTGCTCCAAATGCAAAAGCACTTCGAATGCGAAAAAAGTTATCTGAAGAATATAAAGACAAAATTCACATTAACTAAGGAAGACATGGAATTCCAAGATTGCATAGGATACATCGATGATTGCTAGGCACAACTAACAACAGATAAAAGTACATGTGTGACTTCTTTACAGGTAAACTTCACACACTACGACAGAATGCAAATCTATAACCCAAGTGTACAGAAAGGAAAACAAACTAGAATAGAATATAAATAAACTAAGAACTCTTTAATCATTCTGTTATTGTATATTCTAGTGCACACCACAAGGAATGACTTCAACATGAATCCTTTGCGACACTCAAGGACCTAGAGATACTAATTCATTATAAAAAAAAATCCAATACCCAGTAGTCATCACTGACAGTCACCATAGTTTACAAAGTCTATGCCAGAAAGGGAGCATATATCTAGTAGTAGTAGCTTCCTATAAACACACTTTTAGAAAGAACCTAAAGCATAAAGAGTAAAATGATCATCATCACATTCAGAATCCCCTCGGCGGTGCCACCAAATACATAAGCACTTTGTAATAAGGTCACAGCATGGTATTTGGGAACCTTATAGCTGTCAGGATAAGCCTTTGTTCACCACTTCGTGACATCAGAATATAACCGTTGAGCAATAGAAAAAATGTAGGGTACAAGAACAGACAATTATGACATATGAACTAGTTCATGCATTGTACATGCTTAGACAGATCTTTGATTGACAAAAAAAATATGGCAATAAATTCAAGATACGTTTACAAGCTTACCTTTACTAACACTGCGTCCAAGGTTGTTGCTAACACGCAAGGGATCAATTACATTGAAATGCTTGGAAATAAAAGGCTGTCCATTATTTTCCTGGCCACCAGGAAATACAGCATACACTAAGCTACAAGTATCAAGAAACATCTTGTTGAGCAGCAATTCTCCTCCTTCCTTTCTGGGATGTTCAGCTGTAAAAGGTGTGCAAATCAAATCTAATAACTGGACAATAAACCAATATACAACCTGAAAACATCGAGTGAAAACTTTGCAGAATGATTACCAGTTACATCGGGTAGAGAGCTAATAGGCACAGGACCCCATAAGCTAAGACAAAAATTGTCCCAGTCAAAGTTGCTCCAGGAAACGATAAAGGACCTGCAAGCATTTCGTAGAGTTCTTGAAAGACAGTTAAGAAGCAATATTTTAAATGTGAACAAAATAAAGATGAACTTACCTCAAGCGGACCATGAAAGGAATTGTTGAACACATGAAAGATGTAAAGAACCAGGGTCTCCAAAGCATAAGTAGATATCAATCCATGATGAGCACCCAAGATACGGCTTTCATAGTAGCACCAGGCCTTAATTAATATAATACTTCGCTTGAATAGATGATCTTGACTTATCAGACTATCAACCTGGGATGCCAACTAACATAAGTTTTCTTCAAAAACATATTTGTCTTACGGATTGATAAATATCAAGAAAACAAGGTTGGAGAACTTTCTCCATGAACTTGAAACTACTAACCTCATCAAGGAAGCAGAGTGTGCATAAACCACCAACTTGGTTAAAAGATATGTCCACCACAATATTTTCCACAAGACACTTAATTAGCTTCACCTACAACATAGAAGGAGCAACACATCAAACAAATTACAGGTAAAATATACCAATGACAAACACAGATCGGTCAATAACAGGAATTCAGCAATTGTAGATGGTCACAGATTAAGAAGTTCCTGGAAATTATGTCTACAGATTCAATAACCAGTTAAACCATATGCTTAGACATTCCATTGTAATAGTCCTGATAAAAAAGAATTGCATAGCGCTCAACAACTATATATATGTGTACCATAGTACTTAATAGCAAAAAGCAGACTATAGCATATAGGCCCCGCTATGATATACGGCGATTGGTATGCAATAGCAAATGCTATTTCATAGTATAGTGACAAATATGAAAAGGCTGAAATACATTAGTATACTTTCACTATCGTAACAAATTAGCAATTATAAATTATAATAATACCTCAAGTAGTTTATCATAGTGAAAATAACTAAAGTTTCAAGTACAGCAATGCAAAAACGAACATAGAATCTAAGTTCTTCAACATTTTAACTAGCAGTACATTGTGATCTGTTCCCTAGCTGGGACGTGAATGTGCAGGGCAATTGTTAAGAGTTTTTACTCATTCTAATAAAATAATAATAATAATAAACAGCCTAAGCTTGAATACTCGTCGCAATACACTGTTTGCTATAGCAGTAATTAGCTGATCCGCTATTCAAAATCCCCCTTAGCATCGATTAAACGCCTTTTATGCTATTCTCTAAGCGTGAAGGCAACAGCATCTGCAGTATGCGAGGAGCCGAGGACTAGATAAAGAATCTAGTAATTAATGATTTCTCATAACGATGATTAGACTCATATGGTATAGCAATTGGATGACTTCTTTCAGTATTCAGTCCAATCTACGGGTGGAAAACAGGCAAACAAGAGCAAATATTTCCCGTCTATAGTTGTATGCAGTAAACTTTGACCCTGAAGAGCTTCGAAACGTACTTTTCAGACACTATGAAAAGGTGAGTGGGTAGGTAACACAATAAAAAGGTATAGAACAAAGACAGAAAGCAGCAGAATGAACACAGAAAAGTACAAATGCCCACTGGCAGAAATTTGTTGTATCATAATGATAATCATACATTGCAATTAGTTATAAATGCAAAGCACAGGCCATGCTAAAAGAAGACTGCATTCAGAAATAAACAGCCAAACCATGCCACTCAAAAGTAAAAGAGAAGGAAGTCGCGAAAATCTGCCTATGAAAACCATTGGCACATGTCATGAAATGGAGCACAGAAACCAAAATACTGAAAATGAGGACTAAAATAGTATACAAAAAGTTTGAATTTAGATGAGGGCATACTTCTGCTTGGATATATTGAACCTCCTTGACATGAAATTCAGCATCCTCATTCTTCTCCTCACTCTCCAGCATATCCCGGACCTGATTGGCCCATATATCTTTCAAATTTTCGCTTTGACTGAAAGCAGTCAAATCAATATCTCCATCAGGTAGATAAGTCTTCAAGGGCACAGAACCAAAGGAGCAGACCTGTGGTAATGGACAGCCAGTCAAGGAACAATAGCAGCAGTGTAAAGGAGGAAACAGTTATTTTAGAAATGAAGTGCTAATCATAATATACATCCATCCATTCCACAAAAACAGGATTGTTTGTACAATGGTTCAACAAACGAACTTGACACACATACAACAAACTAAAACCTCAAAATCATTTCTACAACCTGGCAGGGGAAGCAGACTTAAGAGTACCTATGCGCAGAATATTTGGTACAATAGAGACAATGCAAGACTTCAACCTTACTCACAGGTTTTACTGACTATATACATCCATCCATACATTAGAAACTTTGTACACCAACAGTTATCCAAGTATGCTCTCTAACAACAAGATACAGAAACTTGTAAGACATTGTTGCATAACCTAAACTCAAACAACAGCGCCCAGTAGAAACATACAACACTTCAGTGCAAAGCTCGGCATAGAAGCAACACTATAACCATGATACAGAATATATTTTGCAACCAGCACATATCCAAGTATACCGCTCGTTAACCATCATTGCTCTTAGCAACTAGCAATAGACATGAGTCAAAGCTGCCGAGAGAGATGATTTTCATGAGAGAAGGAAGAGCAAGTGAGATAAAAATAGTACATAGAGTAGACCCTGCATCAAGCAATGCAATAACAAGAGACGGAAAGTTGAAAGACATATTGTTGCATAACCTAAACTCAAACATCATCGCAAGTAGATTTCACATATGCATCTTAATCAACATTCAGTGCTAAGTTAGACAAGGAATCAACTGACTAGAACAAATGAAGGCGTATTATAATCAATGATATGAAGAACAACCTGGCAGGGGAAGCACTTCATAATGAGGCGCTACACATAATCTGCAACAGCGTTTCTACGCTCTTCAGACAGCTGGTTAGGCTGGATGCAGGCAATAAGCTCTGCAGTCCTCTCCTCTACTTTCGACCATCGGTCCACATCAAGCTCCCTCATAACGGAACCTGCCCCGGGCAATAGCCCATTCGGCAACCACTCATCACCCATAATAATATAATATGCTACACTCTTTTCCAAATCCCTAAAACTACAAAACCTCTCCTAATAGAACAACTAATGATCCAAACCCAGCCACAAAATGTGGTCTTTAAAAAAAAAGAAGCAATTTTTCCTCAATACAAGCACTCGACTTTATACTCTTAATAATTAATCGAAAGGGTTTCAGAATCAAGCAATCAACAACGTCAGATATAGAAATGCCTTGTGGTCCTGATAATCTGAACTAAGTAGGAAACAGACAACTCAGAGAGAGAGAGAAGAAAAAAGGGTTAATCTGAGACTAAACCCTAAAATGATACTAGTCGTCGTCGCTCGCTTCAACAACAGTTGGAGAAAACTCGCCGCAATGTAGACAGACTGACAGACAGAAAACCGTTTCTTGTTGTGATTTTGATGATGCTAACACAAAAACACAATCATCGTTTTCATTGGATAAATAAATAGAAAAGGATTGGATTGTTGATATTATCGTTTGTGAGGAAGGATGATTCAAGAAGAGTGAGTGTGAAAAAATAATAATCTGGATTTTCAGGGGAAATTTGAAATGTTTATGTTCATATGATTTGATTTGATTGGATTCGCTCGCACGACGAGATTGTGTTTTTTTCGTTATTTTTTTATAATTTGTGGATAATGTTTATGGAACCAACTTAGTAAAATAGGAAATTAAGTTAAATTAAAACTTATCATTGAAAATGCTTTTTATAGCCTCGGGCGGGCTTCACGACTAAAATTTCCTTTATAACCTATTATCTTTCATTTTACACTATGCAATTTCATATTATTTCTAGATAAGAAGATGTATAATTCGGTAATTGATTAACTGTATTTCTAGAATTTTATTATCCGTTTCTATTTAAAAGTTAATCGCAGTGTATATCTCAAAATTTTCAACATCAAATAATTAAACCGAATACATCCACTTAATTTCAATAAACAATCGTTAAGCTATGTATAAATTCCTCCTCAATTTGAGATATTTTCAAAATTATTTGAAAAATATCACCCACATACAAGCTCACATAACCTAATATTTTTAAATTATGTTTATTAGTTTCGGATATTAAGTACATGTCGATATATGCGATTGTCAAAATATTTTGGGTGCTATGTGAAATAATACCATGTATTTATGGGGTGTATTATTGAAAACAAACACAACAACGTACCCAAGTTCCCGTCCATAGGCAGGGTATGGGGAGGGTAAGATGTGCGCAGTCTTACCCTACGAATAGGATACTGTTTCCGGGAGAGACCCTCGGCTCAATTTTTTTTTTC
>JAYMSG010000384.1:0-10346 GCA_036897925.1 Aragoa abietina | reverse complement strand
ATATTTAATTTAAAATATCTGATTTTCTTTTATGTGATTTTACTTCCTTTTCAACTATTTAATCTAAATTTAGAGATGGTATGAACTTTAGGGGCTCTACTACTATGTCATATTTGCAAAGTCTACTAAGAAAAAAAGAATAAGCAAAAAAGGATTAGCAACATTCGACATGCTTTTCCTTTTCAATATTTTTTTTGTGATTTTTAGATATAATTCAGAATAAATATAATATACTTCAAAACTGCTTTCTACTTTAAAAGTACAAATAAGCAACTTTGAGAAGTGTTTGCAAACACTACCTTAATGCCCTTAGGTCCACTTAATTTTAAGATCCAAGTGACTTTCTAGGAGCTAAGTCGTCTCTCTACACACTCCACACTCCACACTCCACGAACGAGAAGAGCAGTAGTTGGGTTCAAAACTACTCTAATCAAATAAGCCGCGTATAATGCTTCAGGAGCGATCTCCCCTTAATTTTGTAAGTTTAAGTTAAAAAGATATTTTTATAGTTATTTCGCTCTCTAAATTTGAATTTTCTCATGTGAATTAAAATTGGAATCCGATCCGGCCGACACTGAAAAATGGGAAAACCAAAACCATTTTCCCAACTCATATAACGCACCTTACGTAAGAAGTGTGGAAGCTGCAAACAACTAGAACTAACTAGAGTTTCCTTCTTCTTCTTCTTCATAAACCAAATACTATTTGTTGTGATTCATTTCGATTGGTTCATTTTCTCTCAGATGAACAAAAACTATACGAAGATGTCTCAGTACATGGACAAGCAGATCATGGATCTATCAAATTCTTCTCAAACAAACAACACTGATGATTTCATCGATAAGACCAAGGATGACGTCATCATTCCGAGCTACGATTTCATGCCGATTCGACCTGTCGGAGGATCGTCCTCCCCACCGCCTCCGGCGACTCGTTCCTCGGAATTCGATGAGGATCCTCCTCTCAGGACGTGGACTTCGTTCGATTCCAAAACCACTGCTGCTGCTATAAGAGTATTCTCTTCGAAACCTAGCTTTGTTTTTTTAGCCGTTCATTTGATTAGGTTTAGTAGTTGTTGAGCGTGTAGATGTGAATTGATGTGTTTCCTGAGCTCTGATTGTTGTGTTTGAGCTTAACTGTTACCTGTTCGTTGAAAATGAATTTGAGGTGGTTGATTGATTGATGTTAGCTTGATTAGTAGTTTATCACTTTAGCTAGATACATGAGGAATTAGGTTTACGAGTTGTTAAGGCTCTGTTCTGTTCAACTTAAAAATATTGAATTCAATTCAACTCAGTTCAGTTAATCTAAGAAGGAAAATTTGTACTAAAATAAGTTCAGTTCAAATCAGTTCAGCTGCTGTCAAGCAGTTCAGTTAAGCTCCTAGCAAGTGAAGAGAACAGAGCCTAAGTGTGTAATAGTCAATTGAGGTTAAATTGTCTAGGTTCTGGTTGGTGTGCTTTAGCTGAGTTGTTTGAATTTGAGGTGGTTCATTGATTGATTGATAAATAGTAGTTATTCTATAATGTAATGATTGGTAATTAGGTAGATATATGAAGAATTGGTTTAGTTATTTTATATGTAGTGATTGTTAGTTTAGCGAGATATACGAGGGATTAGTTCTGTTATTCTGTTCGTTTTGCATCAAATTCAATGTTTCTGCTATAAGAGTAGTCTCTCTGAAAACTAGTGTTTTAGCTGCTCATTTGATTAGGTTGAGTAGTGGTAAAGCGTGGAATTGTTGAGGATGAAATTTCTGTGTTCAGGTTCGTATGTTCTAGCTGAATTGTTACTTGTTCTTTTGAATTTGAGGTGGTTGATATATTGATAGTAGCTGTTACGTAATGTATAATGGTTGGTAGCTTTAGCTAGATACATGACAAATTAGATTCGGTATTCTATTTGTTCGCTTTGTTATTAAGTTTTGAAAGGGTAGGTTATCTTTGCTTGATAGTTTCGATGTTTTTGAATAATTTTGTCTAAATTATATAAAAGTATTTGTTTTTGCTGTTGAGGTACTTGGATTATGGATGGTATTTTGCTGCTGAATTTTTGCTTTGGTGGTGGTTGGGGTGTTGCGGAATGTTACTAAGAAGAATTCTGGCTTTGATATTTTATGGTGTTAGTCTTAGGTACACTCTAATGAAATGTTTTATTGTGTTTCTTTTTTCTTTTTTTTTCCTATTTGATTAGAATTACAGTTCAGTTGACGCTGATGAACCTACCAAATTCACTTTGGGAAAGAATCACAAACCTGTCGATGCATCATTGGATGTACCTGTCAATGCATCTGTGGATGTATCTTTGGTTGCTGAGATCGATAGGGCGATCAAGAGGCATGCAGATAATTTGATGCATGCCATGGATGGTGTGAGTGCACGACTGACGTAGTTGGAGACGAGGACTCGCAACCTTGAACGTTTGGTGGATGACCTGAAGGTGTCTGTTGAGAACGGCTCTGAAAGTACTGATGGGAAAATGAGACAATTGGAGAATATTCTTAAAGAGGTAGTTACTGTATCTATTACTGATTATTTAAGACTGTTGACGGGCATAAGATATGTGCAATGACCAGGTTGGGGGCAATTTCTGTTTATGCGTGTAATCGTCAGGTTGATTTGTTGTGTGCAATATCCTTTAGTACTCATCTTGGGATAGTGCGTTCAGTGCTTTCTTTGCAACATGACTAATTGTTTTGCTTCTGGGTCCACACATTAAGCCATATCTGTGAAATATGATGCATCATCCTTTACTCTTCTGGTAGCCTGCTTTTAATTGGTAGTATGGTTGAATTCAGCTATAACAAAAAGATAACATCTATAACAGTTGTACTCTATATCTGGATGTGGATTGCGTTCATATCATCATGTGGATGAGACTTCAATTTTTGTATTAGAGCATCTGAAACTTATAATGAACAATTAGGTGGTGAATTGTGTAATTTGCCTAAGTGTGTTTGAAGCTTTGGTAAATAACTTGTGTGGTGTATTTCTCGTCCAAATTTGACAGAGGTCAGCATATTATGATCAAGTTCTTAGCTTGTTTGCTTCCTTTCAAATACATGCTTTCATCAGTTATTTAGTTCTTCCTGTTTTAGCATTTAGTAATTCATGTGGTACCGTCTTCAGACCTGACATGGAAAGCTTTACTATTTTTGCGACTTCTTCAACCTAGTCTCTGTTTTGTCTTTCAGTTTATTTATCAGAAAATTGAGTAGAAGAAAGAATTGGGTTCTCCAAATTCATGAGATGCTATTATTACCTGACAGCTCTCCACTGGAAAGCTTGAGAGTTTTATTTTAAGCTCAACTATTCTATACCATGTTTAAACTGCACAACTGACATTTACACATTTCGTGGATCCATGAAATTGTCCGCAGGTGCTATCTGGTGTAAATGTTCTCAAGGATAAGCAAGAAATAGCGGAAGCTCAACTGCAGATTGCTAAGCATTATCTCCCAAAGGTGGAACATGTTGAAAACCAGAACACCTCCCACATCGAACCTACTCAATTCGTTGCATCTCCTTCACAACAGTTCTCACCTCCAAACCCCGCCCCGCTAAATGCACCACCTCAGCAAAATTATCAGCCTCAGGTCCAGCTCCCTAACCAGTTTCCTCAAAACCAAGTTCCTCCGATTCCTCAACAAGATTCGTACTTCCCTCAACATAGTCAAGCTCCTGAAAACCCGAGCCACCAGTACCAATTACCACCACAGCTGCCACAGCACGCTCCACCTCAGCATCCACAACAACCTCCTCCATCTAAGCATCGACAGCAACTTCCCCCTTCATCTCAGCATCCACAGCAACCTCTTCCTCCACCCAACCAATATCCGCCACCTCATCAAACGCCATACACTCAGCTGCCTCAGCCTTCATCTGCTCATCATCCCGGAGAAATAACCTATTCAACATCTCATGCTTACCCGCCTGGAATTCATCAACCTCCCCCAGCTGCAGTTCCCACCCCTCACTCTCAACAATTTTACGGGGCACCCCCTAATGTTTACGAGAGTCCATCTGGTAGACCTGGATATTCTGGTTCATTTGGTCTGTCATCAGGTCACATGGATCCCCCCTATCCTTATAGCAGCCCAGGTTCGTCTTATGGTAGTGGCTCTCTGTTGAAACATCAAATTTCGGGTCCAAGTGGTGGAAGTGGTTATCCACAGCTACCTACTGCTCGAATATTACCTCAGGCACTTCCTACAGCTTCTGGGTCTGGTTCCAGTGGATCTGGTAATAAAGTTCCTATTGATGATGTGGTAGACAAAGTGACAAATATGGGATTCTCAAGAGAACAAGTGGGGGCAACAGTTCGAAAGTTGACAGAGAACGGACAAGAAGTTGATTTGAATATTGTACTGGACAAGTTGATGAATGATGGAGATGGCCAAGGTTCACGAGGATGGTTTGGACGGTAAAGTCGTAAGCTGGCCAAGAACCTGATTCTTTCTAATGTAAAGTTTGAACTACTACTTTTCTGGGAGGAGAGAGACAATTTCCAGGGTTCCATCTTGTAGTTAGATCTCTCACCTTCTGTTAATAGATTTGTTATTTGTTCTAGTTTTCTGTCTCTTGCTTGAATTTTGGTATATCATACCTGCATCTGGGGATTGGTATTTAAATGTTGCATCAGACAACCAATCTCATTAACTGCAAGTTTCATGCTCCATCCATCCCAACAAATTAGAACCGCTACTTTTCAATATGGTAGTTAAGAAAAGTAGTGACGGTGAATTGGAGCCACAAATTTAAGGAAATGTAGGTCGGGGCACTTGTTTGTTTGTTGGTGACAGGAGAAAAGGGAAAGATGTTCTGATCCGTCGGAATGGAGGAAGTACTAGTTATAGAAACTACTACTTTCTCCGAATATTTGCAACTTTTTTACACCTACCGAAATGTGCTAAATCTATGTGATGGCAAGCAGTTAAGTCTAGGTTATGTCAGGGTTATACATGTCATTATCTAGACCTCTTGCTGCTCGAAGGTTACTCAGTTTTTAATCGTTTAGGGTTTGTGTTCAGTGATTATAGTTGACCTGGTCTTTCAAGTTCCAATCAGTTTACATTAGTGCAGATTCTAATGTACTGTACTACTTCCCTCTTGCTTCTCTCCTTTTCTTCATACATGGAAAATGTTCAATTTACGTGACTTATCACTATCCTGAATTACCTAAGCCAGCCTATAACCTGCCCTTTGGTCCTCAAGAGGTTACACTGTTGATATCAACTTCAAGTGATGAACATGTTAGCAAGTCGTAGCTGCTTATCTGTAGGCAGATATTCTTTCAACGCAACACAAGTCTCATGCATCACTTGCAATAAGAAATCTGCAGCATCACTCTCACTCGGATCAATGGGCTGTGAGCCAGGCATATACTCACCATGGCCTGTATGCTTGGCACAATCATGAACTCGCTCTATTGACTTACAGAGATATGACACTAGAGGTTCCGCAACTGTATTCCAGCGCAAGCCCTCAAAGAGAGAGGAGAGGGTGACAGGCATATCAGCTAACACATTGAGTTTATCAACAACCAAAATAGGCATATACTTGCAGCAGCTCCCAGATAACAGCCCAAGAAACCGTAAGGCCTGGTAAGAAGAATATGAGAATGTAAGAGAGTAATCCAGTTACCAGTCGAATCATTAATCGGAAACGCATGGATCCAGTTTCCATCAAACCACAGGGGTTTAATGAAAGCATGAACTAAAAAAGTTTCTACAAAAATCTCAAAACAGATTCAGTTTCCATCAAACGGAACGAAGAGAGATCATGATACGGAACTCTTTGAATAATCTGAAACTTCCCTTCATGTAAAAAAGAAAAAAAGAAATTGTGTAGCGTTTCCGAACCACAGTAAAACATTCTGAAAATCTCAAAATGTCTTTATTTTTCAGTCCAAAATGTATCTCAGAATGGAACTCTAGTCCAGATCAAAAGTGATGCATGACTCACTTGCAAACATAAAATTCCATCAACCTCAGGAAGATAATGAATATAAGAACTGAACAGGTTCCACACGTGGTAAAACTTTGGAATCACTCGGCAGTAAAAATTGATGAATGACTTTGTGTGATAAAAAGCCCGATCAGGAGAAAAGAACGTGTGGTGTATACATTTGAATATTATCTCTTCACAAAAACTCCAATTGGTTTTCATTGAACATAGGAGGTCTGCAATACCGTAGAGGGATAACGGGTCACGCAGAGAGTTTCAGCCGTGTCAATAAGCCATCGTCTTTTAACACTTTCCTCCATGTGTTGCAAAGTTACAGTGACCTCCACCAGAATGTTCCAGATGACTAACATTTACACATTGGAATTATTCTGTTAATATGGCTCATAAAAATTGCAAGATAATTCACTTTAAAATGTCTACAGACTAACCTTCTGAATCAATATCCAGCATATATGGTCTCAGTTTTGTGAGCTCAGCCACTGGTATGGAACCGGTTCGAACTAGGGCAGCTTTAGCAAGTAACTTTCTCAGAATCTGAGTTTTTTCGTGGTTCATCTCTTTGAAACTCGCGTCTGAAACCTATGCAACAAAGAAATTTATATTATTCATTAATTCTATAAAATGAAATTAGGAATGAAAGAGATAAAAAGACCACAGGATAGTATTTCACCCAGGCGTTTACTGTTTACATAACAGAAGTAATGGCTAGCCAAATATAGTTTAGAACATGAGTATATAAGCAAGTGAATGTGATGATATATCTTCAGAACAAGTTAACATTTGCCAAGTTGTGGTTTAAACAATTAGTTTGCACATACCTAATAACCTAACCTTGTACTAAGTCAACAAGATTTATTTAATATGAGGATGTGAACTTTGATGTAGCCAAAGTTGCAGGAGAACAGAAACAACCGAGAAGAAATAGTACCCGCTGCAGATCTGTTACCCAGCTCTTCCTAGCCTTCCCAAGGCATTTAATTGATTCAGTCCACTCCAGACCGATACTCCCTTGACGTGATTCTTCAGTAATACATAACTGGAAACATGGACGTAATGCAAACAGAACCTCCATACAATGCTCCAAATTATATGCATATTCTTGTGCCTCAAGAGCAGACTCGTCCAGACAAGATTGCAGACCCTTCCAGCAAAACACTCGTAATGATATTTTTTGTGCTTTGTTATATCTATCGGAAGAAACAACCCAATGCATGAAGTTTGCCACATCATCAAATAGCTCCACGACTCTAGAGTTGGAGAATATCTTCGAGAGGTCTGCTAAATGCAAGAGAATAGAAGATTGCAGATCTGACTCAAGTGACTTAAACCTGGCGAGATCCAATAACTCATCAAGGAAGCCAAGAAGTGAATCAGATTGGTTTGCATGAGATATTGAGAACAAGAAACACTCCTCTCTTAGAGTTCTGTTCCTAATGGCTAAATCACGGGAAGGCGTGTCGGCAACTTGACCACTATATTTCATGCATCTTCTGACAACAGCTCCCCAATCCAATGAAGGCACCCTTGGAGCATGTGACAGGCATCTCAAAGCAAAAGTAACTGTTCCCATATTTATTCTGGTTCCAAGCTAAATTCATAAAACAAAGCAGAATGCCAATCAGGAACTTTCTACCCAGCCGTAGACAAATAAAAAGAGTTCTGAGATATAAATTTTGCTAGATAAAACCAATTTTTTTGCGAAGCTGTACAGCAACGTAAAAAGGAAGACAAACCTAGAGAAGAAAAAGAAAAGGAAGTGAGTTATTTTTTGGACAGTGAAATAAACATTAGAAGGTGCTAAAAAACTGGTCCCCAAGTTTAAGGAACAATATCACGTTTTCAACTCATATATCTTTTTGAACTAACATTAAAGAAAGCCTACCTCAAGAAAATTTATTTGCATTAACCACAGAGAGTCTCAAGACCAAAGTGTCTTCAGGAATGGCCTGAAGTGCAGACTCAATGATGTCGGCACTATTATGTACAAGCGCAGAACTCTCATCAATTTAGTGCGCTCTAGAGAAGACGGAATGCCTGAGAAACGAAATGGACCATGCTGCATAATGCTGTAACTGGGGATCTTCAGGATTTTGCGCAACAAGAAAAATCTCTTGAAATAATGAAGTAGTCTCGGCCTCCATAAAATGGGTTGGAAGTAGAGTACCCGAAAAAGAAGATTCCTGCCAGAAACCATGAATGAATCAACTAATTAAGTAATTTTAAGTTTCCATCCCAGTATGTTCTTCAGTAG
Source organism: Aragoa abietina (assembly GCA_036897925.1). NCBI lineage: Eukaryota > Viridiplantae > Streptophyta > Magnoliopsida > Lamiales > Plantaginaceae > Aragoa > Aragoa abietina. Next base: position 2,129 of record JAYMSG010000384.1, on the reverse strand, counting down.
ATCTTGTAACATTTTGTTGTCCATTTCAACAATGCTATATAGACAGTGAAAAGCTAAGTGCTTAACTTGACAGATGATAATGAAAGAATAATCTCAATCATTATCTTGGAGGCTTCTTACGTTATGAACTCTTATGTCACGAAAGTGTCTACAAAGCATTTAATTTCAATAAAAGACCCCATTTTCCTCTCATTTATATCATCTCTCACTCACAATACATACAGTGCAGTCATATTTTATCTGCTATAAATTCAGAATTTCCATAGAAAATGTGAAAGGTGAAAGATAGGACTTAGGAAGAGCAAACAAAAATAAAACACAAGTGGAAGAAAAAGAAAAACAGAACCACACAAAGAATCAAATCTAAATCGGGAACATAGAGTGATTTTACTTTAGCAACCTTTAGATCAAATGAGGTATTTTGCAGCATTGTCCCTGCACCAGCTCCCATGGCATTCACAATTCCAAGCATGCCTCCTAAATGAATTGATGGTGGATTTGGACTCGAGTAAGCTCTTCTGCACAATGTCAGAAAGCCTTTAACATGCTCGACATCTATCGATTGTAACCGAGCATCTGAAACAGTAGAAAGGATGCTTCCCGCTCCTGCACAAGCACCCATCAACAAGCTCTGGTCGAAGTCATCATATTGTTTCAAAGACAAAAGCTCAGATATTAGCCCCGTGAGGCCACTAACAAGATGGTCCAGCTCAGCATCATCAATCAATTCCACCCTCTGGCAGAAAGACACTATAGTTGGTAGTGCAAGGCAAGCCCCAAGAGACGACATTTGCAAGCATGTATCGCTCATAATGCAATTTGAAAACAAATTATTTACACCAGGAATCCAGGACATGATTAGGGAGGTAGAGAACTGCATCATGAGCCCCAGCTCTGTATATTGCTCCAAGAGAATACCCCAAACCAATTATCGCTCCAGCAATACCCCATGTATCCACCTCCAGATGATTAGTATTCTTGCCAACCTCCGTCGAGCAGAAATCATCTGTCCCCAGAGGAAAATACGTAGCTAGCTTCTCCAGTATACCAGAAGAAGATCCAGCGAAATGATATATCATCTGGACTAAGGTCCTAAGGATCCGCTTCAGTAATTCTGTTTCATGCATCTCGTGTATCTCCATTTCGGACTGAGTTTTGGCTCCGGCCTGACCTCTGGTCAGAAGATCTTGGCATGAAAACCCCAACCCAATTCCACAAGCTCCTTTTACAAGGGTACTCTTGCTGTTAGATGCCACCTGCAAAAGGTGGAGCAATTAAGGCATATCAAGTCAAACAACTAAGCAAGCTAGAACACTTGGTAAAAATACAAGTCCCATATCTATCAAGCAAGATTTTTCCAAACCAGACGTGCCAACTGAAAACATGCCTCTATTTCAAAGTTGGAACACTTCTAACACCAAGCTTAGGACGGTCACTTTCCAGTTTCGAAGAGTAAATATTTATCAAATCCGCTACCTCAATAAGTGCATTTATATTCTCAGATTTCTGCTTGTGATCAGTCATATGCAGGCAACTTGATATCAGCCCAAGAGAAATTGCTGCTGACCACTGGCGATGTTTGTGTTCATACTGAGATAGCCAATTTAGTAAGAACTTCGAAGCCATCGCTTTGACTGTATGTGCAGAAGCAGGCAGTACCTGCATAAGCAAATAGCAACCATCAATTTTAACTCGGATCTGACTGAAACATGCATTTGAGACAAACAGGACATGATGTCATCATATGTCCACCTTTTCAGAATGTCGAGGAGTGACATTTCTTCTATTATATTAGTGATTTACTTTTCAAGAAATGCCATTAATAAGTACACTATTTCAGTTGTACACTTCAGCTCTGCTTTGGATGAAAAGATGTAAAGAGATGCTTAACTCGTCCATGAATAACATTCTCCACCTCTGTCTCTGGGGACACTTAAGGGGCTTCTTGGACTGCTCTTGCGCGCATTTGATTTGGTTTTTGAAAGATAAATAATATATATATACATGCATATTTATATACAAGGCCCATTCGGACATAGCGGCAGCCGCGATCTCCTTGAAGAAGGAGTTGATCGAAATGGAGAGAGTTGCTAGCTGCATGTACCGTGATCAGTGACGAAGATGTTCAT
>JAYMSG010000383.1:0-10353 GCA_036897925.1 Aragoa abietina | reverse complement strand
ATCCATGTAATTACATTCTAACATGACAATCTTGTTCTATATTAAGTATCATACATGAACATAAAAGAACAAAATTCATAAGAAGCTGAATAACTGAGAAGACAATAACACATTGCCCTGGAAAGGGCTCGACAAAGCTAGACCGGATCTGTCGCGTGTACCCGATAGGACGAACTAAAGAGAAGGTTTACTAGACAATAGTAAAAGATGGTTTCTGTGGAGAGGTGCGATATTGTCTTAGTTATGAAACAAAGTTCAGAGCTTGTGTCAATCTCTTCAACCCCTATGCCCGCACTAGGCTTTGTGATTTTAAGAGTTTCTTTAAATGCAGTTGGATGAGCTAAGACAAATATATGAGGAATTACCCGAATTTTTGGAGGAGGTGCTGGCTTTTGATTTCTTCCATTATGATATGTGATGAAACTGTTGAATTTCTGCATGATTCGGATGCTACTTGTGCTTTCAGGTGTCATCGTTGGAACTAGTGCGATTACCTCACATGTTTGGGAAAAGATATATCCCGTGCATTGTATATATTCATCAGATAGGTAGGCAAACTTCTATAGTGACATTAATGTTATATTGGTAGTAGTGCATTCAACTCTGCATAGCTCAAAAAAGTTAGTTACGTACTTCTACTAATTAGCTGCAGTGTCTTGTTGTTTAACCGAGATAAGTAGGATGCATTCTTTTCTTTTTTTTTCTTCTTATTTCCCCCAAAGAGGCCTAGATAGTACTGATCTGTCGTTGCCACATCTTAGAAACTTTAAATAGCTTGAAAAGCTCATTTTTTACTAGCACGCTTTCGAGGATATGAAGCACGCATTTTAAACTTTATGGAAAGGTTGTCTTCAATGAGTAAAGTGGAGAACATCATTTTGCCTTTGGAATATATTAAACTGGATCCCCCCTGCTGTGGAAAATAATTTATTATCTGCTACTTATTGTTGAACCAATAAGTTTGTGCATTACTTATGAGTTATGACTTCAAGAGTACTGACGTTCTCACAAAATAAAAGGCTATATATGAAGATCTTATATCTCCTGAATTATGAGGTTTTCCCTGATTTCTATATATATTCCACTTGTACTAACAAAAAGTCATCTTAATATCATTTCCAGGCTACCTGAAGTGCATTTTTGAAGAAAAACTTGATGATAGCATTCTAGATACACTTCAGGATTTTGAATTTGCTGTAAGTCATTACATGCTTTTTTCATTCAATATCATTAATATGTAAGTAGTGGGCGACACTCAGTCTTATCAGTTGTCACATACGGAGCATATATGTCTGCTAAGTTTTCATGCTCACATTTAAAACAAGCATATACTGATTTGCTGTGCTTTTATTTGGTCACGCAGTTCTCTGATGAAGATGGTGACGTGAAAAAGTTTTTCTATCGCACTGCAAAGACACGTGAACTGGACAATCTTCTAGGAGATGTATATCATAAGATTTTGGGTAAGTTCATAGGATTTCTTCGTTATTGGCCCGAACTTAGAAACTCTCGGGCCATTCTTTGTTCTCAACTAAACTTTGGGTCTTGTTATACCAGTAAGTGCTGTATGGGCATTGACCAGGTGCTGCAAGCCCACTACGCTTGACAGCTTTCTGATAGAGAATATTTAGTTCTCACTCCATGCCCTTTTCCTTGCTTCAGTATAGTTTTAGTGTATTTTCATGCATTTGATGCTTTGGATTCCTTTTTACAAGATATGGAGCGAGCAATTACCAGAGACCTTGTCACGCGTATTCTTCAATTCAATGTTCCCATTCTCAAAGCTGTCACTTTTGCAGCTGAGCTTGATTGGTAAGCAAACTTCAGATTTTTTTTTGTCTCATCCCTTTTGTTTGCTCTTCCCCTGCCTGTTCTGTTCCTTCTGTTTTAATCCTGATCACTCTGAATTCTTCTCTAGCTCTTTGTCGTTAGCATTAGTTGCTCGTCAGAACAACTACGTGAGGCCAGTTTTGACTTCAGAAAGTGTTCTTGATATAAGAAATGGAAGGTCTGAGCTGTTATGCCTTTTACATCACACTGATTAGTAACAAATTCAAAGAACTGTTCTTGTCTCCAGGCATGTTTTGCAGGAAATGACAGTTGATACATTTATTCCAAATGATACAAAGATTCTGGATGAAGGTAACAAATTTTCAGGTTTAATTTATTTTGATATAGAGTGGTCATTGTTGTGTTGGTCATAAAAGAGTTCATTGACCCATCAATGCAGGAAGAATCAATATCATAACTGGGCCCAACTATTCTGGGAAAAGTATCTACATAAAGCAGGTTAGTAAGAAAGACTTCTACAGGGGATTAGTAATTTCCCAAATGTTCACCTATATGAAGATACTTTGCGTGCTCTCAGAGTCATATTTTTTGGTCGCTTGTGGCCAAAACTGCTTTCCTTCCACTTATCAATAATCACTGGCACTGTTCGTACATCCTAAATAGATTTATCTTCATTGTTGAAGATATATTTAGTTTCTCTGGCTTGCGGAAGATATATATACTCAAAAGCTATATGATGATTGGCCTATTTTTTTGGCGCCTTAGATCTTGAATTTTAGACCACTTTTACCTTTATATTCTTTTATATTCATGTTAGTTTTGTCCTTTGTTAATGGTGGGCCATATAATAAAAACCAAGGGATTCTGCTACGTTCAGAGTACCTACATTGAGATTCTGCTTTGTTGACTTAGTAAGGTGCAAAATTATAGTATAAAGTATTCTCCAAGCTCGCAGCAAGATGTATGGTTTTGTAGAGAGTGAATTTAATGGAGGCAACTGATGCATAGTTGCTCTTTTGAGCAGATCAATTCATTCTTTTGATCATTAGGTGACTTATTATTCTGGGCTCTTTGAGACAGAAGTGTTTGTGGCAAGGCCTTACCTAAGATGAATTGATCTATTATGGAGGCGTATGCTAATTATTGTAAATATTTGTGACTGTAATGGGCGCCAGTGATGCTCCTTTTCGTTAAATAAAGTATTATTTACTGGATCAAATACTATGTAGATTGTCAAAAGAAAACAAGAAGTCACGAGCAATTACACATCAAGTTATGTTGGTTCATGTTTTAAGTCGCATTTTTTTTGGTCATTGTCTTAGAAAACAAAACTGGAGGACTGAATAGCATGTTTACTGTTTGTCCATCAATTATCTTTTTTCTTTATGCATCTGTTCATCTTTCAGGTAGCGCTGATTGTTTTTCTCTCGCATGTTGGAAGCTTTGTACCAGCTGATGCAGCGACTGTGGGTTTAACAGATAGGTGTCATCCTTACTTGTCCAATTTCCGCATTATATCATCCTATTCAGGAGGAGGATGTTTATTTAACTTGTGATCAACAATAGTACTTTTATCATCTAAATAGGATTTTTTGTGCAACTGGAAGCAAGTTTATGACTGCTGAACAATCAACGTTTATGATTGACCTCCAACAAGTAGGCATGATGCTGAGGTACGCTAGTGGCTAAATATTGTATCGATGAGGAATGAAATCCGCATCGATGATTGTGATGCTATGCTCCCTTATTTCAGAGGCATCCTGTTTATTTATGATTTTGTCAACTAGGCATGCAAGTTCTCAGTCTTTATGTCTGCTGGATGAATTCGGGAAAGGAACTCTTTCAGAAGGTTAGCAACTAAAAATGCACAATTTCATAGTACTTGATGAGTCCTATATCTCAACGGTGCTATGCATCAATACCAGATGGCATTGGTCTCCTTGGCGGAACAATAAATTACTTTGCGTCGTATGATAATCCTCCAAAGGTATGTCATTGGCATCCCTTCTACAACTTAGAGCCATTAATACGTACTGTACTCCACACAGCTCATGAGGAACGTAACCTTGGCATCTCCATATTATTGCTATTGCCATTTATTAAACTGCATGCATGCATTCAATGAGATTTATAGCAGCTGGACTATAGTTTGGAGCGAGGACATTATTGCTTACTGTCTAAATTCAAAATAGCCGGACCCGTTTAAGATAGTCATTTGAATTATTTTGTTTATCATGGCCCATACTCTGGGATGGCATCCTCTCTCACTCACGTGAAACTTTTTACATATACTTGTTTTGTAAATTTTCTTCTGTAAATTGTAGGAGTAACTTCACATATTATGATAAATCAATGTGCTATAAAGTTTTAATATATCTTAGAAATGGCATTATATTTTTCTGAAAAGGACACAGACCTTTTCACTTTTCCTTTGTTTCACTCGTGTAGTCTATGTATGTGGTTGCTTTTTTGACATGTTACACTTTTCTGCAGGTTCTGCTTTGTACTCACTTGAGTGAGATTTTTTAAAACAGCTACTTACAGGAGGTAGCATATATTGTGTACATGCTTCATTGTGAGAATCAGCCGTTATACAAATCTTTAGGGCCGCAATGATACAAACACTATTTGATACCTGCAGTCAGGCAAGATCAAGTATTATACCATGAGTGTGTTAAGCCCAGATGATCAACATACACTTGTGGAAGACATTGTATTTCTATATACTATATAGGTATGTACGGTGTTCTTATTGATTCTAAGTTTAAGTTTATTCTTTAAGATATGGCAAAGGTAACATCTGGATTGATGTGCTTGCCCCTTAGTTATTGCATAGTGAATTTCTGGATAAATGAACATATTGGAAACATTTTGATAGTGAAAATTATTATGATCGGCTAATTGTTAATGCTCCACTCAACTTTCTCACTCCAAGCACCTCTAGCTATATCCAAACACTTAATCTCATCATTGCTGTTTGTGTTTTCACATATATTCCTGCTGTTAAGCCATCCATCTTGTACCTGGCAGGTTACTTCCTGGGAGAGCGCTTCTTAGCTATGGTGAGTAATTCAGCAAACCATGATTGTCACTAAAGGTTCATGGTTCTCTTCCCTAAAGCTCACTTGCCATATTATTCTTGCAGGATTACACTGTGCACTACTTGCAGGTATGTTTCTAATATATAATCTTGATAAACGATGATCATTTTGTCATGAGAACATCTGAAATCAGAATCATGGCGTATATATACAATGTAGTAATAAAACTTTAGGTTGGAGCCAACTCCTAAACTCAATCATGTCTGGCTGAATCTAAAACCTTGTGCACTTCTTTTTTGCACTTTTCTTTTGGGTTCTCTTTGATGGATTTTGTCGGGTGTTTACCCTAAATGTTACAAGAATCTAATATCAGATAATAAACCTAAGTTGGCTGATATGAATAAACCTAATATGAGATGTTCACTGTATAACAATTACATTCACCATCAAGCCGACGGAGTGTTGTTAGTCTTATACGTGCGAGTGCCATTGGGAATTCACATTGCAGACTTCGTCCTTATAGTTAATTATTTCATTTTTGACACCCTTCAATATATCCAGGAGTTCCTGGGGAAGTGATAAGGAGAGCAGCATCTATACTGCAAGCTATTGGAAATAACGTTAATTTCGAGCGACTTTGCCAGGAGAACATATCCTCTCAGGATCAGCAATATAAGGTGCATATTAGTATTTTGCAATTTCAGATATAGCGAACTGAGTTTATTTCCTTTCAACACATTGAGTCTTGCTAAATCAACGCAGGAGGCTGTGGAGAAGATGTTACCTTTTGATACTTCACACGGTGATCTGCGTCTCTTCTTCGAAGATATCTTTCCTTCACACGATCAGAATCACTCAAGTTCTCAGCTCTCTCAGCCTATTTCGGGTCACAGATCATCTTAACTTAGGAATGCTATTCATTGTACATTTTTAGATAGTAGAACGGTGGCTTTCTTTTCTTCAAACTGGAAATTTGTAGACTAACCTATCGGCCTCATACGGGTCATCCACCTTGGTCAAAAAAGTCTCAAATAATTGCACATCCTTTAGCATTACAGATTCAGAATCATAACTTAGATTCAGATAAAGACTCTACGGTTAGAAATCAAAATATAGAGAAAAAAAGAAAAAGGATGCTATTCGCATGGACTTTCAATTACCTAACCAAATGCATCATAATTTATCAACAAATCTCAAAATACACCATCCCGGAATAAGAGAGTTCTTCCGTTGATTTTCAAATAATAAAATGCAATGATTTATGTAATATTAAAGAGAGCAAACATACATAAATTTTTAACTTTAAGAAAGATTAAGCGTCCACATTACAACAAAATGTGCGAAAACATATTTTCAAAACTCAAGACGAGTTATAAAAGTTATTTTGTGATGGGTCGGGATTTTAGTAGTTTCTCGTATTTGAAATAGTTATTATCAGCACTTGGTGGTGTACGAGTGGTCGACTTCCTTGGCCCAACCCGTCCTGCCATTTTTATTGTCTATTCGTCACATAATTTAAACTTGTTACTAAGGTGATGTTTAAAAGAACTTTTACAAGGTGTTTTTGGCTTTTTTATGGCTTATAAATATTTTTATAGTGTTTGCAAATTTAACTTTTGGCTTCTGCTTGAAATTTTATAAAATAAAATTAGCTTAAGCCAATGGAAAAGCCAAAAGCATCACATTATATGCTTTTAAAAGCTCATTCTGACTTTTCTGAAAGTCCGTGCAAACTCTATGTAAAGAGGAGAAAGTTATACAAGTTAACTATAACTTCCCCGACGCATTTCGTTATATTTTTATATGCTCAAGCTAAATCTCCCGGCGACTTGACTTCCGAGAAGGTCATTAAGCTAAGAGTTTGTTTATTGTAAGATCATAAAATATATTATGTGATGTGCACAAGAGCTTGTTAAAGAGTTTGATAAAAACAAAGCAGTTTCTTAATGAAAGAGGGCAACTCCTTGATTTGGCCATATATTGGAAGTACCATACATAATTACTCGTATGCATTCTATCACATAAAGGTATGGGCATGATAAACTCTTCAAATTGTCGAATAAAAATATCAATCTTGTAAATAGGGATGAAGCTGAGTTAGTTAGGGGCACTAAGAAAATGTATATGTTCGCCTTCTGAGTATTCGTCTTTTCTTTATTTGATGGGTTAGTAGTGTCTTACTGTTGGCTTAAGTTGTGATTTCTATTAGGATCTGAACTCATAAAATTTATTAGTATTCATATGTTCATTGTAATGTCATAAATGTTTGTTCTTTACGGCATCGCGAATAGTTGATTTCTAATAAAAGCCCGAATAATTTGCTATACGCATACGAAATCGTGACAGATTTTACAAGCACCCGGGATAATTTTATTGTTGAATTCCACAATTATGATGGCTTAATTTGTAATAATTATAATCTCTATATTTTTTAGGTTCTAAATCCCATAACATTTGTTAGTATTCATATGTTTATTGTAATTTCACAGATGTCTGTTCTTTATGGTAGAATTATGGGGAATAATTCGATTTCTAAGAAAAACTCGGATGATTTGCTATCCACAAACTTATTAATTGTGACAATTTTACAAACAAATAACCGGAGGGATAATTTGCTGCACACATACTAAACTGGGTCAGACAAATTATGCAGGCCACTGCTGAGAAAGCCCAAAATATGAATAAAAGGCCAAAGCTTTGCTGCCCACATACTAAACTGGGCCACAATTAATAAACCCAAGAAAAATATGCAGCCCAGTGCGCTGAACGCCCGGATGGGAATAAAAGACACAAGAAAAAAAAGGAACGTTAATAGAAAAACCAGAGAAAATAAAATAAAAGGATGACCGCAGTTGTCACCTTCAGATCTTCAGTCTGACGCTCTCCCAACTGAGCTATCCCCGCTTGTTGTTCTTTGTTTCCATAATATACCTAATAACTTAGTTAGTTCCAGTCCTCGGCTAAACCCATATTTTTATGATTCTTATCTAATAATATAATCTCTCAACGTTAACCCGAATTGCCAACCACATTGTACTAAATTGTTTGTTATAGTGTTTCTTCCCGCGACCATATTGTAAATGCAAAGATGCCCCTTAAGTTATATCTTTTTATTGGGTTGTAGCGTAACGAAGTCTGTAACATCCAAGATATTTAAAATATAATTAAAACAATTGATAATGCTATTCATACAAACAAATACATTCTTATTTCAAACTACTCCGGTAAGAGAAAATTGAAAAGTACCTCATTTCGGAAAATTGAACTTTTGGTCTTGTGGTGCCTCGACTTACCAACTGAGTTAGGAAACTTTGACTAAAGTTAAAATTTCATGGAGAAAATTTGATTTTTTTTATTCTTATTTGCTAGGTCTTGTGAAGTACCCTTACTTGGTGAATGTAATTAAAACTTAGAATATGGCACACTAATGCATACTTAAGGGATGGAGTTTATTTATATATCGTGTTGGGCGTCCGTATTTTTTAAAAGAAATTCTAATACCTTGACTTTATAATATTTAGTGTTGGATATTTGGGAACACATTTGAAGGAGAAAATGGTTCATTCCACCATGATTGTTTGTTGTTTGTTGTTTGTTCTCTCTTGAACAAGATAGTGATCGTGAAAGTACAAATGATCAAGTGTATATGATTACGCATATGTTTGTATGGTAGCCATTAAAAGGGGTCGTTTGGATACTAGGTTTAAAGAGAGAGATATGTCCCTAAGTATGAATCTAGCTTGTGCAGCTAAGCATAGCTTAAGGGAAGAGTTTGAATTTTGTAGCCATCAGACGTGATCTTTAGCTTGAGCCTAAGTTTGTGTGCCTGGGTATATCTTGAGGAATAGTTTTATGTGTTTGTAGTAACTAGACAAGTTCATGATGTACACCTAGACTTCTGTACTTAAGTGTGGTTCAAAGAACGAGCTTAAGTGTTAGTTTATGTGGTTTGAATCTTAGAGACTCTATGGCTACGACTTAATCAATATGTATTATAAGCACAATGTTCTCATAAGGTTTAAAGTGGGGTAAGTGGAAATTTTCAAAAATTGGAAACTGTTGACACTGCTAAAGTATTGGTGATAATGCAAAGATATTTTGTCTAGTGGACTGCTGCTCCATAATGTCAATGGGTATGTCTTGTTTAAGCTCAGTGCCCCGTCAAGTTAGTTTTATTAGTCTTGGTGACTTGTGTATGGGTTTTCAATTTTCACCTTGCTATCAGTTATCATGTTGGAAAGAGCTTTGTCCGGAAAATAGTGGTTGTGTTTCACTTGAGCACAACATTCCCCGAGATTTCTTTTCAACCGGAAAGTCTTTCAATCCATGTTTTGGAAAAATAAAAGAATATTTCCTTAGTTACTTTGATATAATTTCGTATATCTAACTTTCCTTATTTACTCAAGTTAATTTGCTATTAAATAAAGTGTGTTGTTATGGTATGACTTATAGATGATTTGTTTGTCTGAATTTTGCGAGGTACTTACCAAGCTACATGGTACGAGTTCAACGACTATATTATTATTCAGATCAACAAGTTTCTTGTCCAAATGAAGTATATTTGGCAAGATCACTCAGTCCTCCCCAATCACCTAATGATCTTGCAAGCAGAAGAAGACTGCAGCTGAAGAGAGAACAAGTATGGAAAGATTGACTCATCTCAATGAAGGATCTGACGGTCATATGTTTGGAAGCACTGTATGTACAAGACTGAAGATGAAGTAATGTTCTAAAAGCATCACACACAAAAATATTCAAAGAGTCACAAGCCAACACTCTCTAGTTCCATAGAAGAAATTTTTTGCTCAATATTTGAGAGATAGTTCAGTTTGAGTGATATCTCGTACACATCATATATTACTCGGCGAGATTGATTGTAATCATCTTTCATAAATTGAGAGTAGTGAGTGCTATTGAGTAGGTAATTTAGGCTTACTAATTACTTTGTAAGTTGCATGTCCAAAAGTATCTACGCTACATGGGGTAAATGTGTCATCCTTTGAATGCCGAGGATTTGGCAGACTTACTTTGTAATCGACTGTTTTTCTAGCGAAGGTGATTGGACACCCAAGGAAGTCACTTGGGGGCGGTGAGTAGGCCACGTAGTTTGGACCGAACATCAAGAACATATCTTGAGTCGTTTACTGTTTTGAGTTCTTACTTTTGGCTCTTTTTTATATGCTCAAGTTATTTGAGTTAATTTGTTGAATGCTACAAAAGAACTTGTGCTTCTGAGTTTACCTTTTACTTTAAAGTATCTCATTTGCAAAGTGTTTTTTAACTATTCGATCACTTCTCTTGGAAATAAAGTATTTGAGTGATCTGAAAAATTTCAAGTATTTATTTCTCTCTTACTTTTTGGTTAAAGTTCTCTCTTACATGCGCTTACTCAGTTCAAGATGTTTTCAAGTTATCGTTATTATTTATTTACTAAAGGAAAGCCTAATTTAACCACCGCCCCCCCCCCCCCCCCCGGGCGCACGTGATTTCAAAAAAAAAAGAGTATATTCAAATAAAATTT
>JAYMSG010000382.1:0-10360 GCA_036897925.1 Aragoa abietina | reverse complement strand
CAAATTCACCGATTAAATAACGAGAAAAACATAAAATACATACTCATACAAGCTCTTAATGCCTTCAGATTGCCATTTCTAATTTTCCACTATTTTCTTTATTTTTCTCAATTTTCTTAGCAGTAGAAGTTTAGTGTAGTTCGTGGTCAAAATCAACATAACACGCAAAACGCAGAACTTGAAATAAATATTGAATAGAAGGAGGAATACATATAACAAACTACATCATAATCCAACAAGCTAAAGAATTGAAGAGTGAAAGTGCAACGATTACGGCCGCCATAATAATGTGAGCGCCACTACATTAGAGTCGCACTCCATTTACTAAATAATAAATATCATTCCACAATAAATGGCGCTCAACATCGCGCTCCATTTTTACTATACAATGGTGCACATAAATTACATTGAATGACTTCATCTACGAACGTCATTAATTGATGCCGCTCATAATGGTTCCATTTCACTGCATAGGGTGCCCATTCGAGTGCAAATCACCCACGGTCTCTGAGATTCATGAAAAATAAAATTTATTTTTCCACATGCATCTTGACAGTACTAAATTGTGAGGCCCAGGGTGATTATTAGATTGCTATTTAATCGAGGGGGTTCGCTTCTTTTGCTCCCGTTCGTGGTTATACAGATTCTTCCAGTGTTGTTACCAATATCGCAACTGGACGACGAGTTGAATTTTAAAGAGGGGGAGAATGATGCAAGTAGGATTTGGGCTTTAAGAAGAGCAGCCGCTGAGAAACAATAGTAGTAACCGGACGGCTATTATTACGCGGCGTTTGGATAGTTATCTATTATTTTTAATTATATTTAGCTAAGTTCGTTAGCTTTTACTGCAAGGGTTTCAGTACTGTTTATATGTTTTCTTCTTCATTGTTAGACATTCATTCTATTATTAATATAAACTCAGAAAATAGGGTTCTTATGTGGTCTGACTTTACATGTTGCAATTTTTAGTAGATAGCACGTGTTATATTTACAGCATTTTATATCTAGCTTCCGCATTACATTAATTGAGATTCACCATGTCTCATGTGGTAGAGTGCTTATAGTTTTGGTACACGTGTTTTCCCCATTTTCCCTCAGGTTACTTATGCATTCAAACGTAATTCCTTTCACTTAACCACTTCAGTTAATACAGAATACATAACCACAACTTTTACAAATCAGCTTGTGTTTCGTTTGTTTACACACAATGTACCGTGGCAAATTAGCCACGCGCACACACTCACAAATCAAAAGGAAAATTTACATATTACTGAATTTCATTCAGAAATGTTGGATTTGAAGGATTATATACAGCAGTGCACACCACCGAGAGATGCAAATCATTCAAATTTCGCCCACCCGAATTACAATGGTACGAGTAACAACAGCTACAAAACTCCAGAGTTGCAAAACCATCTCTTCATATTTTCATCCTTTACTGATACAACTAAGGGGGGACATCGACTGCCACTTTATACACCCGTCCTGCATAAAAAAGTAAAGGAAAATGATGAAAATGAGGCAGGACCAAGAAAGATGAAGACTGAAAATAACAAAATTTTCCAAAGACAGGATATACGTTGCTGCATAGTGTGCAGCAAGTGGGTAATATAGCAGGACCAGTGCAATGGAATATTACCAGCAATTATCCAATATAATTTCCTGGGCCGTGTATTGGGGCTGGAAAGGGTCAGCAAGTGATAGGAGGGTCTGGTGTTGAGTTGTACTTATTACTAACTAGTGACCGTTTCAATACACCACATTGGAAAGTGCTTGAGGACGTGGTCTAGATGATCTCATTATTGTTTCGTCGCTGTGCTTAATCCATTCCGAAAGTTTCCAAGGTTTTTGCCACTTCCATTTAAACTGTAACAGCCACTGATGATGACTCCTCTTCCATCTCCAAAGTTTTCCACCGTGTCCAGCGAGCGCTAATTTCTTCATTGACAACTGACCAATTGGTACCATCTACAAAAGCACAAAACTCTGTATAAGCTAAACAAAATCTTTCTTAATTCCCCTCCCTTCCCTTCAGGTGAAAATACATTAATTATCAAGTATAATTTGCACCAAATATCTCTTTCATTTTTATTGCATGGAAACACCCCTTGCTTTCAGAAGTTCTGTACCAAAACTCATTTTCTTTCTTTCAAAAACTTGGAGTTTCGCTGGTATTTTTTGCAATAAATAAAAACGTTAAAATTTTGAGGGGATTTGTTGCAAATAAAAGGATAAGCTGTACATAAAATACATAATATAATCACACAAGCCAATTTCACGCAAGTTTTATATTGGGGTGTGGGGGTAAATGAACCTTTCGAGTTTGATCAAGGAATGACTCTCTGACTGAGCCGTTAGCAATTCCAGCTGTATATTTGAGTTGCTTCTGAGCTGGCACCGGAATTGGAGACAGAGGACCATTCATTTCATCGGCATATTGTTTGTAAGGGTTCCCCTATAAGATCAGAAGCGTCCAATCAACAATTTAAACTAAGTGTTTCATATACAAACTTAGATATTTATATAGTACATATAAATATAAACAAGCCATACTGAAGATGGTGGCGTTGCCAGTGCAGTAGCACTAGATTGCTCCCTCAATTTTAGCTCCTTTTCAACTTCCTTTCTTCTGATTTCACTTTGTCGCAATAAGCCTACGAGTTCCTTCATCTGCTCTTTCATCTCATTAATTTCAATGTCCTTCTCCCACAATTGGCACCTGTTATTGGCAGGGGAGTCCTTAAATTTGATTTTTCATTGATAAGTAGTCTTTTCTAAAGGTACTGTATCTCCTCTTATGGTTAAAAATAGATGGCGACTTCTACAAGTTTACGGTTTCAGATGTTGAAATGGTTTCCTATAAGAGCCCTTTTCCCGTAAAATATGCAGTCTGTGAATAATGGATATTCCGTGGAAGACAAATAGAAAAATATGTAAGGTAGTTCAGAATCGATATTCCAAGTAGTTTACCTTGCATTCCCGAGATAGTTGAACATAAACTGGAGCAGGTTTTTAGCATCCCCCATTGAGCGAAGCTGGTTCCAACGTCCACGACTACTTATACCACGCTCTCGTTCTTCAGCTTCTGAAAGCTGTGAAGCCATGGCAACAAGTGAATTCGACGAAATGCTCAGCATGCTTTCAAGGGATGCAATTCTGGACATTCTTGTAATCGGTAGCATTGAAGATGCTCTGGAAGCAGGTTAAACAGTCAACACAATCTGAGGCATACTCAAGCCTGTATACTAACTGATTGCTTTAGTGTGGTGTCATTAAGAAATAGGCGTTATGTTGGCTACTGATAGAGGGTCCATAAATATCCCGATAATTACAAAATGTCATATAAAATTAACTTACTGAGATAAGCCATTTTTTCCTCTGGGAGGGCTAATACCCTTTGACGCAAATTCATCGACTTGTCTCAAAACAGCCAACTCTTCTGCCAAAGCTGCTCGTCTGTAGATTAGCACACAAAAACTTAATAAATTAGCACTAGAATTTTGCGTGCATGTCAAAAAAGAATATGTTGAAACACTACATACACTTGACTTTGCTTCTCATATTCATAACGAACTTCATGAACATTAACCATTACTTCTAGCTCATGATCAAGCCAACGCTGCAAAATCTTCTCATTGGTCTGCATATTAAGAAAAAACAAGGCTTACATGGCTTGTTTAAATCACTGGAAAAAGGGTTGTTTAAATAACTGGAAAAAGGCTACATGGTGTGCAACGGGATGGTTAAGGATTACCTGCCCATTTGTTCCATTTCCATTGCTGGTCACTGTAAAAAGATTTAAAATTAGTACAAAAAACGTTCATAGTGAGGCTGTTTGTAGAAATTTTTGAAGCAAAACACTTATTATATCTAGTAAGTTGCAATATAACTTTATTAGAAAGAGAGCGAATAAAATTTTTGTGGCAAGGAAATGCTAATATCAAAGACAAACACTAACCGGAGTTTTCACGAGGTGAAGATTTGCGTGCTTCTAGCAATTCTTTCAACCTCTTTGTTGCCATTGCGGCTTCTTCAGTCTTTCTCTGAAGAACCTGAAATAAAATTGATCCAGAGGAATTCCATAAACGCATTTAGTACAGTTTATACAACCAAGTCTTCCTTCAAAACCATAGAAGCACGGGATATTAAAGCGTCTCACCATTTTTTGGCGTTGATTCAATGCTTGCAATTTATGCCTCTCGTACTCGTGCCTTCTCCCTTCCTTTCTTAGCTGCACATAATCAATAACATGCAAAAAACAAAAATCAGTAGCTCGAAATAAAAGGTTCAGAATGTAACATGCTCTATGAGCAAACTATATGAATCAGTAAAATGTAGTTCAACTTCATGATCCAACATGTCTTGGTGCTCTTTTGCAACAGCTTTCTTAAGGCTGATTATTGCTTTTGTAGGAGAAGCAGAAAATAATGTTTGCAAAATCCGCTTCTCTTTTGACAAGCTTAAACGAAGCTAAAAGAACTGGAAAAAAAAACTGATTTTGTGGACTATCGCCAGGTGTTTCTCAAAATCAGCTTACTTTTTAGATCTTTCAACAATCAATAGCTTTTGCAAACATGCACTTCGACTTGGGTCCATTTTCTTAAGCAAAAATCATTTGTCTACACTTTCCAGCTCGTGTATGACATAGCTTTACAAGAACTCAATATCCTCCCTCCCGTGAATAAACTATATCTTTATTACAACCAAACTAATATCATTTGTTATCACTTTCTCGAGCATATCTTAGATAGAAGATTTCAGCAGCAAACTTACTTGTAATAGTTCCTTCTCTCGACATGCCTTCCATTGTCGAAATTGTTCTGCTTCTTGTTTAATCTTGTGTTGCAATTGAACCTACAGCACCAAAAAAACTGTCACAAACCTACATGCGATAAAAACAACTTTTAACTGGTGAAAACTGATAAAAACAAAACGAGACCTTTTGTGCCTTAATACATTGTATTTCCTCTTGCAACTTTTTGGCTGCATCATCGCTCTTCTGCTTCTTTTTCAGAAGTTGAACTTGATTCTCTTGCTTCTTCCTAAGATCTTGTATCTGGCATGCAAACGGAGAAAAATTATCAATTCATGGATATATCATGACAAATTAATGGCAATGGTTACATAGCAGGACACATCGGCTATTGCACAAATCCCAAAAATGGGAGAAAATAAATAAGGTAAAACCTGAGCTTCAAGTACTTTCAGTTTCTGAGCATGCACATCTTGCAGTTTTTGTTCATGTCCGTCAGTGTTTGCGGAGAGGTTTTCAACTTCCACCAATAGGTGATCCCTCTCGCGCTGCAACAATTGAGTAGGTCAAGACTATCGCTTTTATAAGGTACATGATTTTCATTAAACAACAGTAGCTCTTATTATGGTACCTGCACAGTCCTTTTTTCCTCCTCAAGTTCCATTAGTTTCTTTCCAAAGTGTTGCTTAAGAGCAGTGGTGTCGCATCCTCCAACTAATTTCATCTGGGACTGCAAGATGTAGATTAACTTTAGATAAAACAGAATTGTCTTCTTGACACATGCAGTGTGTGTGTAGCATATTGTTTCCCAAATATACACCAAGAAAATAGTAACGAAAAAGTAGTAGAAAATCATTTATAATGACTGTTGTCATACAGAATTACAAGATCTGTGAGAAAAAATTAGAGAAACAGCTGTTTAAATTTCGTATCACAATGCCTTAATTTTGAAGTACAAACCAACATAATTCCACGAAGCTAAAAAGCATAGATATGGATACGATGCAATAAAGACATAGGGATATGGTAATCTATAAAAAGTAAGATAAACATAAATATAATTTTTCTAACATATTTAATATATATTTGTTTCAGGAGAATTCAATATGCAAATGAATATAATAGTTAAAAACAGTTCATGATTTAGTTTCAAGTCATAACAGCCAAAATTATTATTTAAATGAGAAAATTGTTTATCCACATGGAATACGCCGAATTACCCACCAGTTTAAAAGGATTTCTACTCACATTCAGCCTACATTATTGTAGTTCAGTTACGCATAAAGATAGTCCAATGTAAAAATATACAATAAGGATGCGTCCAGAACAATAACATATCCGTGCTTAAGAGCCAGGAAGTGTTAGAGAAATATTTGGCTCCACCTGATGATGTACAAACTTATATATTTAAAGCCAGGCATCATTCTTGATGATATAAGAAGATACAGTATAACAAATGTGTGATGGAAAGCGTTGATTACCTCTTTCTGCTCCAACTGTCGATTTAATTCATTCAATTCTTTATCCATACTATCCTGAAAATATGTATGCTCCAACTCTTTCGCTGTATCTTCGTCTATATCTCCAGCATCATCTACAGATACTGACAATCGAATTCCATGAGTTGAAAGTACTCCTATATGCGTAGTTCATTGTTCTAAAGTGTATATATATAAAAAGAAAAAAGAAAAATGAGGCAACAGTAGTGATCTCACTTGTTTCACTAGAGAGAAATTAGAAGCTAATAAAACCATAAAGGAACATGCTGATTTCGCTCATTTGATAATCGGATGTCTCCATACTTTGCAATCCCCGTTTAAGCCCTTCACTTTTCATAGGACCAGTTCCACAAACCTACATGTCAATGACATTCAGACGCGGTGATAATAGATGTTTGGATTTTACATGCAAACGGAAGCTGCATACCTTAATGCCCAACTCATGTTGCCTAATGGGACTTCCTCTGCTACGGAATTGTTTTAGTTCTCGACAGAGTTCTTCATTGGTGGTCTCGAGCCAAGCAACCCTATCTTTGAGAACCTGCACAATTAACTCTAGTTGAAGATCTTCCAGTGTTATTCTTTCTTTCTTTTCTCTCCTCTTTTCAAAATGTACGTCCTGTCTCTAGATAGAGGTTCTAAACTTTGAAGTATCACCACTACAAAGACTTTAATTTTATAAAGAGTAGTTCCTGAGGTAACTTTCTCCAATTCAGAAATTACTATACTGTCCAGGGATAAATAGTTTATGAATATTATGATCTGTTTGCGAATGTTCTTTAACAGTGGACAAATATACATCTAAGTTTCGACATATTAATAACTTAACACACGCAGACACAGTGACACCTTGCTGGTTCCAAGATAAACTCCCAACTGTTCCATCTGATTCTGTAACTACTTACGGAACTTTTTCTCATTATTTATATAATAAGCTGAAAACAACTTGAAGAAGATTGAGAATACATGTTTCTTGGAATAACTAGAGTACAGGCTCGATAGCAATGTCTTTCTTCAGTTTTTCGACACACATGAATGCCAAATACTTGGAAAAAAAAACCAGTCTTGTGTATTTCATAAGGTCCAAATATATTCAAGAAAATTGGTAGAATAGAATACACAGAGTGTTTCCTTCGCTTCCATTATTTCGTTCAAGACATTTCCCATGTGAAGAAATCTCCGTGTGGCAGTACATTATAGTCATAGATTACCTGTATTTCATTAAATGAAACTCCACCACCACGAGCACAGAGTTCTGCTTGCAGATATTCTAGTTGTTGGCGCATCTTCAGCATTTCACTGGATATTGGGTCTCTGTTATCAGAATATCTTCAAATCTACTCATTGGAAATCAAACAAGCCAGTAGAAAATAGATTACTTACAACAGGTTTGTTCTGGATATTCCGAGCACGATTGGCATACTTCAGAGTGTTGAGCGTTTCTTCAGCATTTATATCAGCAGGACTAATGCATGCTGGGAAGTTAAAAAGACAAATACAATAAAAAAGATTAAAAAATACGTAATTAAAGTATGAGCAAAAGTTTATAGTTGATCGTTGTCTTGCTTCCATTTCAATATTTTGGAGCAGAGAACATAAAACAAGTATAAACTTCAATAGATTTTCCAACAGAATATGGATACAATGAGAAAGTTATGGACCAACATAAAGAACATTATAAATTACCTATCATTACTGTTCTGCTGTTGCCACCAAGAGAATCCTGTTAACATAAGGCAGAACAAATACAAAATGAGTAGTCGGACACACTAGCATTACGTGGAGTACCCTAAAATCTTTGAGTCATAATGGCATAGAGAAATGCAAGTGATAATGGCATTAAAAATGTTTCCAGAAATTCTAATGCATAAGAATGTCATATAATAACCTTTTAATAATCACAATGTAATTATCATAATAACCATTTAATATTCACATCATCATATTACGAAGCCACATGAACGACAAAACTTTAAAGGTGGTAATTTAAAGGCGTGTCAAACCTGCAGTAGACGAGTAAGTTTACTATCCCGATATGGCACATGAACACCTTCTTTTAGCTTCTTTTCATCGCCAAGTGCACTTATCACATTACCAAGTGCCAGAAGGCCCTTGTTAATGTGAACTCCTGCATAAGAAGCATGTCATGCATAAATAGTTATTAAAGTAAATTATTAGCACGTGCATCTAGCAGAGATGCTAACAATTTCGTCTTGTTTTACCTTCCTTGAAACGTAGACCATCAGAGCCAGTTCTCTTGGCACGCTCTGATCCGGCAAGATCCACCAAGTGCAATTTGGCACACAGATACTCTTCAGACATACAGTCATTTAGATTGCTATCATTACCAGAACCTGAATGCAGTCGCATCTGCTCCACTGTGATTGTGAATATGGCATGAGAACGGCTGTGAGAGAGAAATACTTATTAGCAAGATGTCATATCCAATCCAAAATGATGGTAGCTACCGAAACAATATACGCAGAAATAGATAAAAATATAAATAAGTTGACCTCGACTGGTTGTTCATGTTTGTAATGCCGGTAGCCCTGCTTAGTGAACCTTGCTCAAGGCAATCAGCCATTTCTTTGAGGGTCTTCACACTGCACTCTGTAGAGCCTGCAAGTGTAATTACACCATTTGATGTTTCGCGAATTTGTATTGGAGGCTTCCCTGGGATAGTTACTTTCCCAACATGTCCGTTCGCCATCTCTTGTTTATTTGTAGAGTTGGCATCTAGCAGGTCCCTTACTTCTTCTTTATGAATCTTCAAATGGAAACATTATGAAAGCATGTCAGCATGTCACTGAATAAACTAGAGTAGTATTTGAAAAATAATGGATGGATTGCTTCACCTCAATGAAGGAAACATGTAATTGGAACTCATCTATCTTGCTGAACAATGCATTCATAGCTTGGGGAATCAATCCAGTATGGGATCCATCTTTGAGACTCGTACCCATCGTGTATGTTTTTCCTGACCCGGTCTGAAAACCAGAGTGGAAATTTATTTCTCTCACGTTTTTATAATTGACTTTCTATATATAAAGAAAATTTTAATAGGGTGCATACTGTACCTGTCCATATGCAAGAACCGTTGCGTTATATCCTTGAAACAACCCGTCAACCAGAGGTGCAACGCACTCATCGTACATGGCAGCCGAGGCAGAGCCAGTACTTCCATAAACATGATCAAATGTAAATGAATGGGAACCAATTTGCATCTGTAGCATTATAAAATCCATATTCATAACATCTGAAGATAAAATGACTGGACAATAATTTCAAGACGAATGAAAATGCAAAAGTAGCTTGCATCGTTTCAGTAACTAAGATCAGACAGCACTATTTGTGTACACATAAATGACTAGACAAGAATTTCAAGATGAATGCAAACACAAAATTAGCTCGCATCCTGTCAGTAACTATGATAAAGAAAAACACATATAACACCACCAACACTCAGAAACAAATAAAATAAAATCTGATGTTACCAAGTCATATGAGATAACTCACTGATTTCAGATGCAATGCTTAAATTTATATATTCTTATCAAACATAAGTTTCAATGTCAAAATAAAGAAAAATAAATACACACACATAGACACATTACAGAGAAAGAATCAACAGGTAGCAGTGATACTATTAATCACACGAATCAAAAGCAAACGAAAAGAAAAGGACATAATAACAAGAAATTAGGAAATTTTTGAAATGAAAGGAAAATTTGGATCTCAATTCATATTTTTCAAGAAGATACATCTAATTACAACAAACACTGATTTACCTAAAAGGTATCTATGTGTCAAATATATATATAATGAGCTGGAAAACAAACTGATGGACTCTTTCATCAGTGCAGTACGCGGACCAAATGAAATAATCAAACAAACAAAAAAAACAAATGAATATACGAGAAAATCTGTGCTAAGCTAGAAAATTCAATTCAGTCAGAGGATCATCACTAGACCACAAGACAACAACCTTTAAAAGTTCTTCCAATTTCAGAACAAAATCTAACTCAAAACTCCCTAAATTTCACAAAACTTGCTGCTATACTAGAGCTTGTAATGACTTTTGCAATGAAAAAAAATAAAAACCAAATTC
>JAYMSG010000381.1:0-10364 GCA_036897925.1 Aragoa abietina | reverse complement strand
CGAGCTCCCAAACTTCCAACAGAATTGGTATTTTTATATACACTCAGCCTTCAGACTAATTTAGTTCTGTTTGTAGTTTGACAAGGAATCTTGTTTTGCTATGCATAATTAGAAGGTCCAGGATGGGGGATCAGTTGAACGTTGTTTGCATCCATCCTCAGGAGATACGGAGATAGAATATAGATTTAAAAGACAGTAGGACATTTGATAAGGCCTCACATGGAACCTGATGTTTGAGCTAGTTTATGCATTCATCGTCAGGGCATAGGGAGATCGAATATAGTTGGACATTTGAGTACCCTGTTTGAGCTAGTTGGGACTTCTTGGCATTATGTTGCAATGAATGTAACCTTAGTAAAGCTCTTTGTAAGCAACTTTCGAGTTTAGTGTTTAATTCTCTGTTAATTGTTGACTGATAACTTTCTTAAGCTTTACTTTCTGTATAATCGATGTTTCTTACTGCAATATATCTTTTGTATCGACCTCAGAAGTGTTAGTGAATCCGATTGCTAATATATCTTCGAAATCATCTCCAGGGTTTATCCCAACCGCACAAAAGATTGCGTTCATTGGCTGACCACGTCCCTCATGGTTATAGGAAGAGATCTCTTTTTGAAGTTCTAATCAGAAACAATGTTCCATTGACAAGAGCGACATGGTTCATTAAAGTGACTTATCTTAACCAGGTATGGGTTTTTAACAAACGAAGTGATTGCACAGCTTTTCTTAATTTTCTAAATTTTTATCTATGGGAAGCTAGCTGATTGTACTTGAATATTGCAGGTTCGAGCGGCCGCTTCTAATTCCTCATCCACCATGCATGACAAAACTCAATTTTCACGTTGTGAACAGTGGACGAAAGATGTCATTGACTACTTGCAGTGTCTCTTGGATGAATTTATCACAAGAAATACTTCTCATTCAAGTTTTCACATGCGAGATCGGTCATCCCAATTGCTGTACGCCGGTTCAGTGCAGCCAAAAGGTGATCCATTTGCAGCTGTCATGGATGGTGAGGGGCCCTCTTTGTTTAATAAATGGTGGTACGTGGTGAGGATTATTCAGTGGCACCATGTTGAAGGACTGGTAGTCCCTTCTCTTATTATCGATTGGGTTCTCATTCAAATCCAGGTATATGTCATGCACTCCTTAGCTATTTGTTTTTTAGATGCAAGAAAATATGCTATTCTGAACTTGGCATGATGAATATTCTGAACTCTTAAGTCGTGAAACTATTTGACTACAGGAGAAGGAGTTGCTAGGCGTTTTACAGTTGCTATTGCCCATCATATATGGTTTCTTAGAAATTGTTATTTTATCCCAGACCTATGTCCGCACCCTTGTCCGAATAGCTATTCGTTTCATCCAAGAGCCTTCTCCTGGCGGTTCTGATCTTGTTGATAATTCTAGGCGTGCATACACTAGTTCTGCTGTAGTTGAGATGCTTCGGTATTTAATACTAGCTGTACCTGATACTTTTGTTGCCTTGGATTGCTTTCCTCTGCCAAAGTGCGTCGTTAGTCACGTGGTAAATGAGGGAAATTTCCAATCCAAATTGGCTGAGGATGCTAGGAATGTGAAGGATGGTCAACTGGAAGTTGCTAGTGCACATAAGGATAAAATCCACGAGGTTCAAGCAGAGGCCTCATCTTTCCGCAGTGTTGTGTTGTCGATTCAAAATCGTGCTGAGACTCTTTCAAGAGCAGCCAGACCTAACCATTGTGGTCATAATGTAGCTAAAGCCTTGCAGGCGTTGGACCAAGCTCTTATGCATGGAGATGTTGGAGTTGTTTACAAGTTGCTTTTTGAAGATCCATGGGATGGAGCTATTGCTGAGCGGTGGGTTGCAGAAGTGAGCTCTTATTTATACACATCGTTAAAACATATCCGTAGAGTAACATCATCAGTAAGCTGCTCCATCTTTTTCATTTGTGAGTGGGCGACTTGTGAATTTAGGGATTTTCGTAATGCAACTCCCAGTGGCCTGAAGTTCACTGGTCGTAAAGATTACTCCGAGATATTCATTGCAATACGTCTTCTAAAATTGAAGATGCAAAATATGCCGGACCTGTACTGTTCGAAACGGAAAGGTAAAGATGTTTCAGATACTTTTGAGAGCCCGGGGCCTTTGCATGATGTTATTGTATGTTGGATTGATCAACATGAAGTGCAGAACGGCGAAGGTTTCAAACGCTTTCAGCTTTTAATAAGGGAGTTAGTTCGTTCTGCCATCTTCAATCCCCAGGCTTATGTCAGACAGTTGATTGTGAGTGGTATCATGGAAGCGAATGGGTCGACAGTTGACATGGAAAGGCGCAATAGGCATTGCAAACTCCTGAAACATTTGCCTGCTCCCTATGTTTGCGATGCTCTGGGAGATGCCCAGTTTGCAGATCCACAGACTCTTTCGGAGGCAGCTAGTGTCTACTCAAATGAACGCAAGCTGGCCCTGCATAGGCTATTAGGAAAAAGTAAATTTACTCTCGGGAGTTCAATCAAGAGACAGAAATACAATCACAGTTCTGATAGTGGAAGTGTGTCTCCATCTTGTATTGATCAGTGGTACTCTCAGGCAATATCAAGAACAGATGTTGAGATCAATGTCAAGCTTGAGGAAATAAAAGCTTCAATTTCCGCCTTACTGCAACTTCGCCTTCCTTCACCATCAGTAGATGCTGTACTTGATGAATCTCAAGGGACCACTAAAAGGTCTGACGGAATTTACAACCGAGCAGTTGCTGTTGAAGAAACATCCGGATGTGAAGAATGCAGAAGGACGAAGAGACAAAAAATAAGTGAAGAACGGAGTTCACATCTGCAGTCAGGTGCAGCGGATGAGGAAGATTTGTGGTGGGTTAGGAAAGGGATGAAATATATGGAGTCTTTTAAAGCTGAACAACCTCCAAAGCCTGCTAAGCAGGCGCCCAGGGGTAGGCAGAAATCTGTCCGCAAAACTCAAAGCCTGGCGCAATTAGCTGCTACTCGAATTGAGGGTAGCCAGGGAGCCTCCCCAAGCCATTTATGTGAAAGCAGGATTGGTTGCCAACATCACAGAACTGGTTCCGATGATGTCACAATAACCATAAATGGGATAAAGACATCACCCCCAGGTGATATTACTTCGATTGGTAAATGTTTGAAGCAGATGAAGTTTGCAGAGAAAAGAATTATAACTACATGGTTGATATCTGTTATAAAGCAGGCCTTTGAAGAGGCCGAAAAGAATGTTCCGAAGGTTGGCAATGATCGAAGCTCTGCTCAGTGGAAGCTTGGTGAAGATGAACTGTCAGCAGTTTTGTATATCATGGACATTTGTAATGAATTGGTTTCAGCCACAAGGTTTCTTCTCTGGTTGTTACCGAAAATTCCTTGTAATTCCGGTTCTGGCATCCATAGCAGGAATACTCTGATTCCTAGGTTTGCAGGGGACCATGCATGTGAAGTAGGGGAGGCATTTCTTTTATCATCTATTCGCAGGTGTGTTTTTTTTTCCTTCTGTCTTAAGTGATTCTTGCTCCTTGTTTTTCGCACTCATGTTTTTGACCTATCTACCCAATTCATTTCTGCATTTCTTTATTTTATTCCTATAACATATTCTTGGGACCATGAACGTGATGCAACGAAGACTTGTGTATTTTTCGTTATTTAACAATTCAGTTTTCATGACAAAATGTTCTCGAGGCCGTGAACTAAATTATTTGAAACCCCATTTGCTGACAGGAACTTGTTAAGGGAATGAATCTCATTAGTAATCACTAACTGGACAATGAAGTATGAACCATGAGCAACTTTAGCAACATAAGCTTGTGTAGGGAATGGATCTTATTAGTATTTACATAACTGGAATGTGAACTATGAACCTTGAGCAACTTAAGCATGTCCTGTAGCCTTTTCTATATTCTCTTTCCCTTCCAAGGTGTCATATATATATATTTATATTTCATCTCTACGTTCTATTATCTAGCATGGATAATTGATTAGGAGCACATCGAAGAACCCATTGTTTGTGCAGTGGCTGGTGTAGGAGCACAAAATAGTGGCAATGCTATTCACATTAGGACCTTTAGAATTAGGTGGTGCCTCTGGCTTGGACGTGTTTTTGCCCCTCCTCGCTAGTTCCGTAGTAGTAGGACTGGTATCTAAGGCCTTCCTGTCATGTAGGATTGACCTCACGGAATATAAAAGGAAAGTACATTTTTTTAGCAAAAGTGGTTAATATAGCAGAAGAAAGTGGAAGTATTGAATTGATACTGAGAACTTTGCATCAGAGCTTAATCTAGTTTAAAAAAAGACTGGTGTAATCAATGTTAATTTCTTCTCCACAATTGAACCAGATCAAAAATTTACAAATGGAACTACATTAAGCAACCCTATATGCAGGGTCGTGAGATAACTGGAAGACCTCACCCTCTAGACTTGTTGATACTTTATCCAACTTCGTGTGTTGGGAGCATTTATAAGTTCCCATAGGTTCCTTCTATTGCCTGAAAATTATGCAGCAAGTATGTAAAGACTATAATTTCCTCCTATGTGGCCTTTTATGCAACAAATGGCTTTTATTATTTATTCATTATCCTAAAACCCGTGAATATCTTGTCCGTGTCATCAGTTAATGTCCTTTTCTAATGAGCTCAACATTGGATTGGCCTGGCCCAGCTGATTAAGGGAGAAGATGTTTGATCATTGTTTATTTCATAATTTTTTTTACACTTGTTTTCTTTTTCTATCTGCTTCAGGTATGAAAATATGACTGTTGCAGCTGATCTTATTCCTGAAATCTTGTCCGTGGCGATGTGCCGTGCTGTTTCTGTATTGGCATCTAATGGCAGGCTTTCTAGTTCCCCAGCCTTTGTTTATTCCCGTCACCTTCTGAGAAAATATAGCAATGTAGCTAGTGTTGCTGAATGGGAGAAGGCCTTCAAGGCCTCTTGTGATAAGAGACTTAGTTCAGAACTTGAATCTGGAAGATCAGAAGGAGATCTTGGCTTTACCTTTGGTGTCCCAAATGGAGTCGAAGATCTTGATGATTATTTCCGTCAAAAAATAAGTGGCCACCGAGTATCTAGAGTTGGATTGAGCATGAAAGACATAGTTCACAAGCTTGTTGATGAAGCTAACAAAGACAGAAAGACCTTTGTTCCTGGGACAAATAAAAGTCCCAGCATTGAAAATAGGGATGATGGTTACCCAATCGCTCACCAGGTAGTGACAGCTTTAGTGGACTGCATGAAACAAACTGGTGGTGCTGCTCAGGAAGGTGATCCTTCATTGGTGTCTTCTGCTGTTGCTGCAATAGTCAATAATGTTGTATTGGTTATTGCCAGAATTCCTGATTTACCTTCTAACAGTACTCAATTGAATCTCACCTCACCTTCTGGCTCAGTACATTATGCTCGGCGCATCTTACGCATTCACATCACTTGTCTATGCATATTGAAGGAAGCACTTGGAGAGCGCCAAAGTCGGGTCTTTGAGGTTGCTCTCGCAACAGAAGCATCTTCTGCTCTCATACAAGCTTTTGCCCCTGGAAAAGCTCCAAATTTACCTAATGATGCATCAAACCATTCCCATAAAGTAATTCTTGGAAAATCTGCAAAAGTAACGGCTGCTGTTTCTGCCCTTGTCATTGGGGCAATTCTACAGGGAATTGCTAGCCTGGATAGGATGGTTACGCTGTTCAAATTGAGGGATGGGCTCGATTTGATTCAGTTTGCAAGGAATTTGAAATCCAATGTTAACGGGCATGCACGTTCGTTGGGTGTTGTGAAGGTGGATAATTTGGTTGAAGTTTCTCTCAACTGGTTTAGGGTGTTGGTGGGAAACTGCAGGACAGTTTCTGAAGGATTCATTGTACAGCTGTTAGGTGAGCCCTCTATTGTAGCTCTATCTAGAATGCAGCGTATGCTCCCGCTAAATTTGGTACTTCCACCAGCCTATTCTATTTTTGCGTTTGTGATATGGAAGCCCATTCTTGATGTTAGCTTTGGAGTACGTGAAGATTTCAATCATTTGTATCAATTGTCGGCAGTCACTATAACTGATGCCATAAAACACATGCCTTTTCGTGAGATATGTTTCCGAGACACTCGTGGCTTTTATGAACTGATATCTGCAGATACACTTGATTCAGATTTTGTATCCTTGCTGGATCCTAACAGTTCAGACATCAAGTTGAAAGCTTCTGCCCTGGTCCCTCTTCGTTCTAGACTTTTTCTAGATGCTTTGTTAGATTGTAATGTTTCTAGTGCGGTTGAAGTGGATGAGGGTAAAAGGGTCTGCAGTCCAAGCGAGTTGAAGAAACAATGTGGAGAAAATGTGAAAAAACTTGTGGGTAAGCTTGTGAATGTTTTGGATACCCTACAACCTGCAAGATTTCATTGGCAGTGGGTTCAGCTCAGGCTCTTTTTAAACGAACAGGCTGTCAATGAGAGGATGGAAAATGATGTCACTTTTTCTGAGGCTCTAAAGTTTCTTTCACTTAATCCTGATAAAAGTACTGCTTGTAACAGTGAGAGCAACTTTATTCAAATTATCCTCACCAGGTTACTAGTCAGGCCAGATGCAGCTCCCTTATTCTCTGAGGTTATACATTTATTGGGAAAGTCGCTCGAGGATTCAATACTATCACAAGCAAAATGGTTGCTGAGAGGATTTGAAGTTCTTTATGGCAGAAAATCACTTCGACAGAAAGTTATAAATATTGCTGCTGATTTGAAAGAGCTGACAATGAAGCCTCAGTACTGGAAACCATGGGGATGGTGTCGTTCTGAGAACAATACAGTGACCAGCAAGGGAGACAAAGTGAAATCTGAAGCTGGTAACTTGGAAGAAGGAGAAGTTGATGAGAGGCCCGATTCTAATCAGTTTGGGAAAGGATCTGGTGTTTTGGATGTCGAAGGCTTTATTGTAAGTCAGCAGCATGTGACTGAGAGAGCTCTTATCGAACTAATTCTCCCATGTCTAGATCAGGGTTCAGATGACCTGCGCTATAATTTTGCAAGTGAAATGATCAAGCAAATGGGTAACATTGAGCAAAAAATAAATGCGGTTACTCGTGGAGATGGGAAGCTAGCTGCAACTTCTGTTCCTTCTATTGGAAGTCCTCCCAGCAAAAGCAGTAGCAGGAAAACTGGGAAATCTAGTAGCCCTGCAGTCTCCCGACAGTCAACTGGATCATCGGATACAGTTCCGCCTTCTCCAACAGCACTCAGATCCTCCATGACTTTGAGGTTGCAGTTCCTTCTCAGATTACTCCCAGTTATTTGGTCAGACAGGTATTTCTCATTGTGACCTACCGATAAATGCCCCTTTGGAGGGTCCTGCATGTTTATTGGTTTGGAATCCCTCCTGCTCCGTTCCTTTTTCTTTTTCTCCATTGACGTTCTAATTTTCTCAGATTGTCCTCAGTTTGAATACATTTATGCTAGTCTACTGCCACTCTCCATGTACATGCTCATAGGCTGCACAAATTTGTGCACCCAATTGATATTGTTGATGGTCTTGATTCTATTGTATAGCAATTTTACTTTTGAGTTTACCCACCCTCGCCATTTTAAATCGTGAAAATCATTTGACTTGCAATAATTGCACTTTCACCTTTAGATTCTACGTCTGGATCACTACTGCTGGGCATCCTCTTTTGCTGCATAGACTGCATATTTGTCTAGGTTTCTGCACCCATTTTGTGTCTGCATCATGGCTAGCTTAGTCACTGTTGCACAGACACAATATCTTAGTCTTATGCACCCAATTTATTCTGTCCAATGATAGTATATTCCTGCCTTTACAAGTTGATGTACTTGGCTTCGAAGTTTCTTCATTTGCTTTGCATCTGATTTTTATCACACGACAAATTTTCTGTAAGTGCGTGTATACCGTTTGACTTACCATGTAGTGCCTCCTATCTGTTTTTATGTTACATATCTCTCAACATGTCATTCCACCCCGTTCACCTGAATTCTCTTGGATAAAGATGCGTAAAAATGTGAATGCGTGTTTGCCCAGTCAAAAAAGGATCTGCATGCTAGACCACATGAAGTTCAATATTCTTATGTTGTCAGCATTGATTTATCGTGCTGCGTGTTCTTGGAAAAAATGATGATTGTGCTCTGCTCTTGGCTAATAAATATCTGTTGTCCCATTATGTTATTCCCAGGGAGCCTTCAGGCCGTAATATGAGATACACTCTTGCTTCAGTGATTTTGCGTCTCCTTGGAAGCAGGGTTGTAAATGAAGATGTCAGTCATATTGTTAATACTGCATTTGTTTCGTCCAAGAGAGATGTCGAGACTCTTCTGGAGACTTCTCCAATTGATGCACTATTATCTGGAGAAAATCTATTTGATTGTCTATTGCTGGTGCTGCATGCCTTGCTGAGCAGTTACCAGCCAAGCTGGTTGAAACTGAAATCTGAATCTAACTCTGCCGAGCGCCGTAATGACTACATTGTTTTCGACCGCGAAGTGGCAGAGAGCCTGCAGGTCCGACATTATTCATTCTATAATTATGTACCAGTCACCCTAAATATTTATAGCTCAAATTTCTCTCATCCTCGTGCGATTTGTTTTTTGATACTTTAACATCTTTTAAGGCTTATAGCATAATATACCCGTATTTTTTGGTAATTTGCATAAGATCCCTATGTATTAGTTGTATGCATATAAATCCTTGTGTTTTTGTAATCTTGCACAGTAGCTGCTATATTTTCATATTTAGAAAGTATTTGGTGCAAAATGTCTTCCGAATTCGAAAAGTGTCTGTACAGGGTTTCTAAAACATACCTGTGTTTTTATGCAAGTAACATGGGGCTTTGGTGCAAGTCGCATATAACACGTGCTGTGGTCATACTTTTTGCCCCATGTTTTGATCAAATCGAAGCACCACATGTCTTATTTATCATGTTTCCGTGCAGAATGAGTTGAATTGCATGGAGTTGCCTCAGAAAATTCGATGGCGCATTCAAGCTTTGATGCCAATTCTCTTTCCAGCTGCACGGAGCTTGAAATCTTGCCAGACTCCTTCAGTATCTCCTTCGGCATTTACCTGTCTTCAGCCCAGCAATCCAGTAACCTTATCGAACCCAAGCAATTTAAGCGTGCCTCAGAGGAATCCTGTCTTGCCGGTGCGTAATGCCGGGAATTCGAAATCCAAGCCTCAGACTACACAGCAGGACGTCGACCAAGATATTATTGATCCATGGACCCTTTTGGAGGATGGAGCTGGATCAGGCCAGCGTTCACCCAACTCTGCTGGTAGCACTGATAATGCCAATTTGAAGGCATCCAATTTGGTTTGGGGGTCAGTGAGAGTTCGGAGGACAGATCTCACATATATTGGAACAGTAGATGAGGACAGCTGATTCTGCTGCAACTGTAGACTACATAACTGGGCGGATGGTGATTTTTATATGTATCCAACGGAATTTTTGGTTAATTACTTGTTCCTTCCGAAAGCAAGTATGTTGCAGGGTTTTGCAAGCATTATCAGAAATAATGCAAGCAAGTATTTTGCAACAGCAAGGGAGTGAATGTTGTATACTTCAATTGGCGTAATTGCCCAAGCTACCAAACTTCAGGGGATGACCCCAAAGAGGATGTCTCGGGTTCCCAGAATATCTCTGATTGTTGACAACCTCGTTGAACGGCGACCTTGTCTTCGTGGCTACGGATGCTGCTGGAAGGGTCGGTTTTGTATGCGGGCCCCTGGGGGGTCCTGAATGGGATCTCAAGACAGCCATTTTGGATGGTATGGGATCTTGCACTCTGCTCATTACTGACCGGTTGATCATGTCGACTCTGGATGGCGTGTACAGAGGTTGTACATAAAGATAAGTATCTATATTCCCATCAGGGGAGCTTATGTCTCATGAACAGGTTGTAACTTATTCACAACATTTTATCAGAAATTGTGCACCTCGATTGTGCTATACAACCCTTTATATGATAATCTCTTGCTTCCGAGCCTCGTTTTTTTCAATGTGTGCCGTTTGGGGTATTGCTTCAGCCTCATCGAACAGGAGGATGAACAATAGGAAGAGAAGTCATTAGGGTTTACTGTGTATTCAAATATGCATGTTTTGATGCACATTAATGTTAACAGAAAGAAGAAAGTAAAAATCATTTGCCTTGCGCCAGTGAAGATTTTATAGATTCTATTGGTGTCTTGATTGAATGACATACTGAAGTTCTTATATTCGTCAGGTTCCGTGATTTTTCAAATGTGTATATAAGATGTGATTCTTGGTGAAAGTTGCATCTAATTTTCTACATGATGAAATATTCATGCTTTCTTTTTGCCTGTGTATTAAAACCCAGACTGGTACAACGTTCATTGCCCGGACCTGGTGGTTCTCGCCGGTTCCGTGG
>JAYMSG010000380.1:0-10366 GCA_036897925.1 Aragoa abietina | reverse complement strand
AGCCATGAAACAAATGTCCTTTGTATGTATATAGGGTACTTGGGAAAAGTGGCATAGACTATCTCTATTATTATTACACAGTATAAGTGTTTTCTTGGACTTCCACTATGTCATTACCAAGTTCTATAGAAATTCCAATTTTATATGAAACTCTTTCTTATGTTGTACTGAAATAGGACAGGAGCGAAAAGAACATTGATATTACAACCAACAGGTTTAAGTGGCCTCTAGAAGAAGAGAAAAACAAGAGCACATTTTTCTTAATGCAGTCAACCGAAAGATTATCCAGCTCAGTCACTACAGTGCTTCAACTGTTTCAAGGTCATATCAATATAAGCCTCAAAGGAGAAGCAAGTTCTTTCGAGTCATTAACACCATTTCATTATTAGGATGGTGCATGTGCATGATCTATTTTTTCACTGCATGCACATAAAGCAGCATAAAGTACCTACCGCTCTGCAAATTTTTCCATAATGCGGTCTATTTTCTGAGCTTCCCCTGGAAGTCTAAACCCTTTAAGGAATTCACGAATTGAAACATCAAACTTCATCCCAGAGAAATTCATGGAATCGACATAAGCATGCATAACAGCAAGGGGAAACTCCTCATGTTGTCCCAAGTAATCCCCAAGCATTGCCTGGAACAGTGTCAGTAAGATAACTTTCCCACGACAAAAATACAATGCATAATTAATATTATTCACCTTGTTTAAATTGGGAGTGTTTCGGAGAAAATGAGCAACTGAAGCTGGAGTGTTCTCTACCAATCGGCTGGATATCAAATGTTCTATGCCCTTTTTGGGTTGCCGATTGAACTGTGATTTTTGACACAAGAAATTAAAATCCCAGCAGTGCACGGAGTATCAATGAACTATTCAGAGAAGCTAGTTAGCAAAATATCTCATTTCCAGGAATGCAGATAATAGGTTACAACACGATTTCCACACACCTCAGAGACTACTGCTTCAATGGTGTATTTATGAGCCTTCAACTTCTCAAAGTTGCTTGGTGAATCTTCCCCGCTCTTCATTTCATCCATGTCAATAGGTGAAACCTCATCCTCGGAGGATTCCTTACTCTTAATCTGCTTTTGTGATTCTCTATGAGACTTCTCCCAAATTACAAGTGACTTAATCACATTCACGAGACCCTGATCATGGAAAGAAACAGATTCGATCAACCAATTTGAACAAGTGATCTTGCAGGAGGCTCCTTAATAAAACACAAAAAATAACATGGTGAAAGGATGTGCAAAGGCTATCATATACCTGAAGCGATGATGTTTTAATAGATCCTATCTGAGATGCAGTAGCAGACTTTGGATCCACACTTTGAATACCTTGAGCAAGTTTGGATAACGTAGAAACCTAAAGAAGGAAAGATCATACAAGTCTTATACATATGATCAAGGAAGACCCTTATTTAACGATGAACTTACCATTTTCTCAAACAAGTTTGGAGCTTTAAGATCACAGTTGTAATTCACGTAAAGGTCAACAAGCAATTGAGAATCCTTGCAGACCTTCTCCAGCATTCTGCCAATGTAGATTACATGAAACATGTCACCAACCAAAACCGGCATTTTAGAAACCAACATAATCCGAGGGCATGAAGAACATGTCATGCAGTCATATTGAGCAGTCCTTTGTTC
Organism: Aragoa abietina; assembly: GCA_036897925.1. NCBI lineage: Eukaryota > Viridiplantae > Streptophyta > Magnoliopsida > Lamiales > Plantaginaceae > Aragoa > Aragoa abietina. The sequence goes on along the minus strand of JAYMSG010000380.1, from coordinate 8,716 downwards.
AGGCTGGCATGAGTATAAAATCCAAAACGTGATGGTATAAATTGCTGCTGATATTGAAGATCAATATGCTTGCAAAGAAATAACATACCGAAGCGCACTTAATTTTTGGGTAAGATCTGATCCATCTAATGATCGCAGAACAATCACAGGAAATAACAGTCCGATTTCAACCTGGAAATAATTTACATTCAGCTTGACCGAAGGAATCAATTGGTTCATTTTTACAGGAAACAAGATATCCGTACCTTCAGACTTTCCCTAAACCGCAGCATCAGAACTGAGAAAATTCCTGTCGCATACTGCCAAGGCGTAAAAACAAAATTACTGGCACTACAACTGAGGCAGGTTTGTTGGACATTGAAAATAGATTGGAAATATTAATATACCTGAAATATGACAGGTGATTGGGAAATTGATGCTCGTAATAGTTCATATGAAAGATGAGCTTTCACAGAATCAATAAATTGAAAATTCTTTGTGAACGAGTGACCAACTCCTTCCAGTAAACCCTGTACAAGACATAGTAAAATAAGTTCCATAAGTTTACAGAATGACATGTATTAATAGACCGTGTTTTTATACATTTTGCAACCTGAAATGATAACAAAGAAGAACATCTCTTTCTTTCATCTGAAACATGAAATCAATGCAATATACATATGCACAGCTAACAGGACACACTGAGTACAGATATATAGACATGGACAAAAAGCCTATGATACAGAAAACAACAGCTAACAGGATGCAACTGGGTGGTGTTCAGTCCACACAAACATGGTTGGATCATGGATGCACATGCGGGTGAAAACCTAATAAGCCCTCAATATCCAGAATACGACCAATTATAAAATAAAAAAAAGAAGAGTCATGAATCATAAATCAGCATCTAAAAACTTGTAAGTTGAAAGATGGTATTTCCAAACAGCCACCGTGAGAATTGTCCTCCACCAAATTTCCATAGCGAGAACAAGGGCAAAACGTAGTTCTTAGCTCCAGCTCCCCACCCAAATACACCATCTCAATGTCAAAATGCAAATCTTGATTTCTTATACTTTCAAGTTCTCCTTTACTCTTGGATGTGAGAGTCAAAAACCATATTATAGCTTCCTTTAAGGTATAGATTAGCAACAGGTATCATGTTTCCATAAAATCTTTGTATGTCTTAATAGTAAGTATGTGAAAACTGGCAAGAGTTTCTTCATGAAATGACAACCCCATTTGCAGTTATAGATAGAAGAAACTTCAAATCTAACCTGCAGAAGCTCCAGAGACAAGATTCGTGTTTTCACAGTGACGTCATCTCTATCCTCCTTCATTCCCATCTACAGCCAAATAAGATGATAATAGATCAAATGGGTCACATAAAGAAGATGCAGAATAGAATTCCCCAAAAGCGCTAAAGATACAAACCTTGCAGAGAGTGCGGAAAAGAAGTAAAGCATCTCGCCCTCCAACGCTCATGCTATCAGGGCCCATCCCTCTGGATGAATTGGCAATTTAAAGTTGCCAAATATAGGCACAATTTAAATGAGTAAACAGCGAAATTACACTTTTGAGTTAACATAGTCAGAAAATGATAATGACTTCAAAATCTTAGATTCCTGCAATCCCCTGTATGAGTGCAGAATAAAGGAAGCACACGCTAGAATTTGTCCATCAATTCTACACCAAACTGCACAGTTTAAAATTAACCGCTAATGTAGGTGTACCCTGTGATCTTTCCACCATCCTCAAGGTTCACAGCCTTCTCAAGAACAGCCTCCAAACCCTGTACAAAAAAGTGTATTGAGACAAATTTCGAATATCAAAAAGGCATGTGGTAGAACTCAGAGACGGAAAAAATCAAGGGCAGAAGAGTGAAGTAAAGGGAACAATTATATCGATGTGGCACCATGAATTTAAGTAGTAATGCACCTTTATGTCAGTGCCACCAACAAGATTATGAATTTCTTCAGCAGACTCCAGAGATGTATTTTCTACTTGCTTCACCAAAAGCTCCTGTCCAAGAGTCACTCTTGACTCATTTTGATCACCAGTTGAAACTTCTTCAACCAGCAGCTTTGACAAATCTTCGGATGAAGGTTCTTTTGATCCAGGAACCTTGGGAGAGGTCTGAATCAGAAGTTATTGATTACTTTTTAGATCTATAAGCTCTAAATTCCTGAACAACCAAGCAGAGATCATGGAGAATAAAATGTTACGACTTCTCACATCTGTTTCCATTCGTCTAAAAACTAAACTGAGTAGTTGCGTTAACATGGCTTTTGCAGTTGCTTGGTTTATTAGACTCTTGCTGAAAATTGAAACCAATATCACTAGCACTGAATGGTGACAAACCAAATAGTCCGTGAAAGTTATCAAAGATTACCTATTAAGAGCAATGTTATAGCAAACCCTGATGACTGCAAGCAATGATTCGCCGTGAACTGAATGGGAAAGAGATCAGGAGGTTAGGACCACTGGGTTTAACATGTACAAGCATATCAAAAACTTGATACAAGATTTTCACTGGTTAGGTCCAAACTTATAACAAAATTCTGTAGCAGCAAAACTTGGGAGAGAAAGATTAGGATCCAAGAGTAGAGTAATTTATCAGGGCATTGTGATACCAAGAAAGCAAATGAAAAATTGTAAGGGTTCCATAGCACCCTTAAGTTTACACTTCTTACATAGCCATGCAATGTGCATTGAAAAACCTACAAACTGTGAAAGAAGACATCCCACAAGTAATGAATTGGTCGAAATTTTGCTCTTGAATTGGTTAAGTAAATAAAACTAGTCTTTCAAGGATCAGGGACTGAGATTCTAGCATCAGGGAAGTAGTTGTACTACAGCAACGTGACAATCGAGTACTATAGAGAAGTCTGTTTATGGAAGTAATTTAATTTAATTAACTTTTCATCTTATAAAACTAGAATTAAGAAAGAAAGAAAAAGAATGCAGAAGTTTCAGCTCACCATCCAAGCAGATTCATTCTGCACACTTTATAACAAAATATAGAGTCTGTGCTCAACAATTGAAATTTCCTCTCTATGCTTAAAGTAAAAAATTCAGTTCTGCGTACAAGTGATCTCCATAAGGTCATTTAGATCCCCCAGAATCATTTTGAGAACCTTATTATATTTAAAGTGACTAATCAGCATTTAATCACCCATATAAGAAAATTCCATGGATATTTTGTTAGAAGAATCAATTCATACCCGGTTTTCTACCATTTAAAACAGCCTAATGCATTCACGTATTAGCTAGCAATGGTCATCATTACACTTTTCTGAATAGAATCATGCATTTTGAGGATTTGTTTTCAAAATCACATAAATAATAAGTTGTTTTACATAGTCAACAATTTTTAGTTAACAATGGTTGGTTTCATTTATCCCCAATCGTCCTGCTTTTTCTTCGGAAAAAATGCACTCTTACTAGAATATGGTCAGAGATCCTCGTCAGGAAGAAAAAGAGTATTCAACCAAAGCTATTATCAGTAGCACAAATAACAGCATACCTAATGAGGGGGGCCCCGGGGGGGCGCAAACACAATAATAACAGGAAATCATACTAAAGATCGTGCTCAATTCACCAATCACCAAGAGAGTGTTAACTTAGTAAAATATTAAGGATTGCAACAGATAGGCGCCAACCAAACCCAAAGACACAATATACCTCGCAGTTTTGTGGATGATACGGCAGTCATAAGCACTTTCAATACTTGAAGGGTAGTGCTGCATTCATTTCTCAAGGTTACTATCAGGGAATACCAAGCATGCAAAAAAGCACAGATGACAATATGCCACGACATATTTACCTGTCAGGTGATGAATTATCCACGCTACTACAGACCATGCTGAGGATGTCGGTGAATAATTGCCCATTTTTACTGGAGTCAAGACCAGGATCACCCTCTAGGTGATTATACTCGATGAGTTTCTGTAGACAAAACATAAAAGAGAAAGAGGTTTGCGTTATTCAATTAGCTCCACAGCATTTCATATCCATCAGATACTAGTAGCATCGTCAGAATGTTGCGTTCACAATAGTGACATCTGTGGCTTAAGGAAATATGAAATGAGAAGCAATCAACATTGATCCAGCACACCAATTTAAGACAGTAGATTCATTTTTTGGGAAAATTGAAGAATACAAAAGAAGCAAAAGTAACTTTTGCATTAGCAGGTACTAAGGTTGTAAATTCCTTGTCTGAAATAAACTGTCTACATCTAACATCAATCGCAGAAGAGAACCTACATGAAGACAATCCAATGCAAGCTCCACCATCTTGATGTTCTTTGTTTCAAAGGCAAGCCTAAGTGGGCTTAAGACAAGCTCAGCCTCAGTTTCTACTAAGGTTTGACCTGCATTTGCCAAAGTTTTCCTGATCGATCCACTACTGCTTGTAAGTTCCACCTCCTCAGCAGCAGATGGGGCACTAGTTGATTGTTCAGCTCCCGTCTCATTTTCAGCTCCAGCATCAGTTTCCGATGAAGCACTAATGTGAAAGAAAAATTGAAAACCATGTATAAGCAGATAAACAGAAACAGGGACTCAGAACAATGTGAGAATCAACAATACTCAGCGATGAAGTTTTTTTTTTCGAGAATAAAACAAAACCAGTGCGGGTAGCCTCGGGATTTACGGACGATAGCCAAAAATAATCTTACGTGAAAATAGCTGAGATGACACAGAAGAACTAGCCTCGGGATCTAAAGCTGGTAGCCAAGAGTAATTTTACATGAAAATAGCTGAGATATCACAAAAGGATGCACCTGGCAGCGATATAAGCGCTAATGAAAACTGTGTGGGCAGCCTTAAGCATTCTTCTCTTTTGTTTTTCTTTAAGCTATTTATTTGTTGAACCGGAGATCTATTTCATACATTCTGTCAGAAAACTGAAGCCACCGTATATACACCATTCATATATACATGTGTTTATGTATGGGTACCATCATTACTTCTTATTCTACTTTTCAAATAATTATTGTGATTTAATTTAACTGATTGACATGCTTGCATACCATGATTTTTCCATCTAATATTCTAGCAATCTAGCCCTAAATGTTAGTACTTGAGTATGTCAATGGTTATATGATGTCAATAGTTTGTACTAGTCAATACAGGGGAAAGGAGCATACATGGAAATTTGATGATGTTGACAGTACAACCAGATAATTGAACTTAAAATCTCACTGTGGTTAAGAACACCTTTGATTTGAAGCCGCTGGTAGAGCTTGCTTAGTCTCATTGGCATTGATCTGCGTATTTGACTCCTTTCCACTATCTGAGGATAAAAAGGGTATGAAACAACATCAATTAGATCTGGAGATGTCAATTCAGCCAATGAAACAGGAGAGGCATATCAAAGAACGTCAAAAACCTTAAGCCAACCTGCTAGATTAAACATCACCTAGAGGGAAAAAATGAGTAACGAAAAAAGTACCATCCAGAACAAACACCTACATGCATGTCAGTCATCTGAGTGTTTTTCCCTCCCCTTTATTTGGTAACACCCGAAATCCAAAGCAGAAATCAGAGTACAAAATATAGCTGGAATGGGACCCCCTATGACATCATATTGCATGTGTAAGTGCCTCAAACTTTTAAAAGGCTGATTTAGGTTAATACGATACCTATCAATTCGGATCTGAATGTGCAGAACCCCATTCAGATTTCAATTACTCATCTATAGAAAAATAGCTAGCCTTTGGTGTTTCTTGAAACCAACAGCCAGAGTATGTACGTTTGTTATAAGTTTGTCACTCATTACAAACCCATCGCTTAATTTATACTAGAAGAAGAAACAAGCAGGACCTGGATAAGCTGCACCTGGAGACTTGTGTTTCAATAATCTTAGAAGACACCAAATGTTGCGGGAAATTGTTCCATCTTTCATCATTTGTGCTCAGGATAAACATTTTATCACACGAACGCATAGCCTTACTTCATAGAACTTCGGCTCACTATAGCCATGCTAAACTCACTTAGAAAATGAAATCAAAAAAATTTCAATATAGGTACGACTAATTTAAAACATGACAAGTATGTGGAAATAATTACATACACCGAGTGTACTGGTATAAATCGGGTTTAAGGTTTAGATATAGGACATAAACTCTGAATCCTAATAAAGTTTTTCGCATATACCATTTGGGAGAGAAAAAGCTAAAATTGTAAATCATCTAAACCCTGGAAAAAAACATGATGAATCTCGAATCTGAAAATTATGACAATGTTGTCTCCCATTTCATGAACACGCAATGAGCCAAGATAGATATACTTCTGACATTAACTAACAGCAGGGGTGTAAATGTTGAAAACTAACAGCATCTATTAAAAAACTTAACCAAAGTGAGGAGGTGTTTTCGTGGATTTTTTCCATTTGTGGCACTCCATAGCGCACATATCATTTTTGGTAGGCGAGAATGGCTCCATCCATTTCAGCTACTCCACGATAATACAATGTCCAATTTTGATTCTCCGATATAAATTTTTACTTGAAAACTTACGTGGCACCGGAACTTTGCCAAATCATTTGTGCTCAATATAAACATTTTATCACACGAACGCATTACTTCATAGAACTTGACGCACGGTAGCCCTGCTAAACTCAATTAGAAAATGAAATTAAACAAAATGCAAAATAGGTATGATGAATTTTAAATATGACAAGTATGTGAAAAGAATTCCATACACTTGAGTGTACGGGTATAAATCAAGTTTAAGGTTTAGATATAGAACATAAACTCTAAACCCTAATTAAGTTTTTCGCATATACCATTCGAGAGAGAAAAATCTAAAATTGTAAATCATCTAAAACCTAAAAAAATCATGATGCATCTCGAATCTGGAAATTATGACAATGTTGTTTCCTATTTTATGAACAAGTAATGAGCCAAGATAGATATACTTCTGACATTAACTAACGTCAGGAGTGTAAATGTTGAAAACTAACTGCGAGTTGATCTATTAAAAAACTTAACTAAAGTGAGTAGGTGTTACCGTGGATTTTTTTTTTCATTTTTGGTACTCCATAGTGCACATACCATTTTTTGATACGCGAGAATGGTCCCATCCATTTCAACTACTCCACAATAGCACCATGCTCAAGTTTGGTTCTCCGACACAAATTATCACCGGAAAACCTACGTGATAGCGGATCTTCGCCAAATCAGCAGTTTTCCCACCAAATTTCAATCCACCTAAGCAAAACTCACTATTTAATTTAAAAACAAGATTATAAAAATAATTGTAAAATTATAAAAGTATACAAAAAATTATAAAAATATTTTAAAAATTGTAAATTTATTTAAAAGTACTTAAAAATTGTCAAATTATTTTTAAAACTGAAAAAGTATTTCAAAAATTATAAAAATATTCAAAACAATTTAAAAATGATTTGAAAAGTGTAAAAGTATTTAAAAATATTTTAAAAATGTAAAATATTTAAAAATTGTAAAAAATTCCTAAAAATTTCAAAAATGTTTTGAAAAATATTTAAAAATAATAAAAAAAAGTGTCTTCCAAATCAAGAGATTAAGGTTCGTTGTCTTCAACCTCTATTGACACCAAGGTTTCATCTGCGTCTCCTTCTTCTTGTATCATCTCATCCCCTAATTCAGATTCTCAATTCATCTCTTCAACATAACTCAGTTCCTCATCATCATTCAAATTCATAACTGGCACTATGCTCGGAGCCCGTGCTCCATGATTTTATTAGCTTGCATGAAAACTAGATTCACAAAGGAGTTTGAGTGAAATCAGCCTAGAGTTTAACAAGAGGGTAGGATTTCGTTTCCATAGAAGGATGAAATTTCCAAGGTTAACTATGGAGACATCAGATTCATTATGCTCGTTACCGGCCATAAGAAATGAGTTGTGTGAACAATGTTAACAATATATTTCGAGCGTTTCTTTTCTTTAGCCCAACAAATTAGGTTTATTACAATTTGGTCCGAAAATACATAAAGACCATATCTACTGAGGTTCGTTGTCTTTAAGATTAAATGTTCAGACAACCATTTTTACACTAAAACGTATAGATGTAGGATTAATAATGAGTGTAATGGAAAAATAACTATGATGATGAGGAACTGAGTTATGTTGAGGAGATCAATTGAGAACTGTAATTAGGGGATGAGTTGATAGAAGAAGAATGAGAAGCAGATGAAATCTTGGTGTCAATAGTGGTTGAAGACAATGAACCCAAATCTCTTGATTTGAAAGACACTTTTTTTACTAATAATATTTTTGACAATTTTTCAAATATTTTAAAATATTTATAAATACTTCTACACTTTTACAAAATATTTTTAAATCTTTTGAAATATTTTTATAATGTTTCAAAATATTTTTATAATTTTTAAAATATTTTTTCAATTTTAAGAATAAGTTTACAATTTTTAAATATTTTTAAATAATTTCTAATTTTTAAAATACTTTTACAATTTTTAAAATATTTTTATAGTTTTTAAAAGTATTTTTTATGATTTGTAGTAGACTTTTACAATTTTTAACTTATTTTTGTAATTTTTTTTAAAATTAAATAGTGAGTCATGCTTAGGTGGATTGAAATTTGGTGGGAAAATCGCTGATTTGGCAAAGTCCGGTTGCCAAGTAGGTTTTTGGTTGAAGATTTACGACGGAGTACCAAAATTGGACATTGTGTTATTGTGGAGTACCTCAAATGAACGGGTCCATTCCCGAGTACCACAAGTGGCGTCCATGT
>JAYMSG010000379.1:0-10367 GCA_036897925.1 Aragoa abietina | reverse complement strand
TCTGATCCTGGGCGGAATTGCCGAAGCAATTTCCAAACAGCAGCACCAGCGCTGTGCTCAATTTCCACCCAACATTAACAAGGAGGCACACCCTATTTCCTATTATGTTCCAATGCTTTTGATAGAAGTAAGCATTTAGCCCATCCGGACCTGGCGCCTTATAAGGCCCTATGCTGTTTACAGCATCCCATATCTCTTCATTAGAGATTGGCTTTAGGAGATCATTCCTTTCCATCAGACTCAATTGTGGTACAACAACTTCCTCAAAGGGGGCCAATGATTGGTTGTGAAAAAAGGCCTTAAAAGTGTAAAGGATTTCTTCCTGGTTTGTTATCCATTCATCATTTACATTTTTAATCCCATTGATAATATTGGTTTTCCTTTGAAAGGAAGCCTTAGCATGAAAATAACTTGTGTTGGCATCCCCCTCTTTAATCCATCTAGCCTTTGCCCATTGAGCCCAGAAGGTCTTCTTTTGTTGTCTCAAGTTATTTATTTTCACCCTTAAATCCTGTTCTTATGGTCCCAGAACTGTAGGGTTCTGATGAACTATATTTTGCACTCTCTGTAGGTCATTTAGCAGGCTATTAATCCACTTGTTAATGTCACTTAAGGATGCTAGGGGCCAATTTACAGCCTTCTGAGCCAAGGTATTTACTAGTTGTGAAAAGCTCTTGTTTGTTCCACAATGTTCCCACAGCTGATTTAAATTTTTCTGGAAAGTAGGATTCATGCTCCAGGAAATTTCATATCTAAAGGGTGGTTTAATCGTTTTTTTATTAGTGTCCAGGTTTATTAGTAGTGGATTATGGTCTGAAGTACTATGTGGTAAATGTCGGAATTGAGTTATGGGAAAGGTTTGACCATGTGAAGGATGGCCACGAAACCATAAATCCATAAGTTGGCAGTTATCTAGACAATTTTGAAATTCATTCACCCCATTCCAATGTACCATTTCCCTCCCACTGTCTCATGCGATATTGTTAAAATCTCCTACAACAAGCCAAGGTCCTGTAACTGAATTGCTATACTGGCAAAGTGAATCCCATACTTGATACTGGCGAGAAGGTTGTGGATAGTTATAAACTGTCGAGATATTTATAGGTATGACAAGGTTAAAACCTCATAAGGTGCTCAACTTTTCAATTTCTAGCACATAAGGCGCTCACTTTTTTTTTTATTTCAAACCATGTACTCAACCTTCAAAACCGCTTCAGAAAACGTCTTCACGCTCAAAACGAGCACGTGTGTTATAATCGCCCGTAATTTAAGTTATTATGAAGGGGTACAATTGTACTTTAATAAAAACCCCAAATCTCAAATTGCAAGAGAAGGTCCATGACCTTTATCTAATTTTCTATTGCATACCCATGAACTTTTCAAAACCTCAAAATAGCCCAACACAAAACAGAAAATCTCATTTCCCGATGAATCTGGCTTTCTCACGGGAAATCGCGTGTTTAATTGTTTAATTCTCCTTTCCCGGTGCCAAATCTTCAACACAAAACATAAAATCTCCTTTCCCAGTGACCTTTATGTAATTCGTCGATGTTGGAGAGGAAGTCGGAGAAGGTGTTCGGATCGGAATCGGAGTGGATCGGGAGATCGGAAGTGAGGTGGCTGGAGATTTTCCGGTCGAGAGATGTTAGGGTTTGCTCGGTGGATTGGACGGAGAGCTTCTCGCGTAGACGGCTGTCGAAGTTGGAGAAGATTTTCAAAATGTCTTCGGTCATGGTTTCGGAGCTACTGCTATGGAGAAGATTTGTTGCAGGCTATGGAGAAGAAGCCTGTTGTTGGTGAATGGTGGTGACTGATGATTGTGGGTCCCGTTATATTTTTTGGTGAACGTAATGAAGCTTTTTTTTTAGCAAACGAGATTTAATCATGCCTTCACGCGCCTTTTTTTTGTTTAATTATTTTGTAATTATGAAATGACAGAAATACCCTAAAAAACCACATGGCTTCTGTACAAGACGTTTTCTGAAGCGGTTTTGAGAGTTGAGTACATAGTTTGAAAGAAAAAAAGGTGAACACTATATGTACTAGAAATTGAAACGTTGAACACTTTATAGGAAATTAATTCGGTATGACATGATTTAGACTATGGATAAGGGGATTTTAGTTGGAGAAAGCAAAATTTGTAATGAACTTCTCAAACGTTCTAGCAAAAAGATACTAACAATTTATCTCTAGAAATAGAACACATATAGTTACGTGCGAGGCATTACTTGGATTGAGATTTCGTGGCGACGCTGACAAACATTAAAACATGACTTGGTCACATGATGGGTGAGTGATTTTCAATGATTCTATTCCCATTGCACAAAAATTTATAATGTTGCCAATTGTTAAATTCTGGTGACATTACTATTCTTCTTCTCTTCTTCTTGTCTTGGTGGCCGAATTCTACGACCATCTTCTTATATATACAACCGAAAGTTTCTTCTTCTTGTCATGGTGGCCGAATTCTACGACCATCTTCTTATATATAATACTCCATAACATCTAGAATGAGGAAAAAACAGCTCTTGATGCAAGCTCACGCTTTAACATTACTTTAGTCCACCCACATACACATTACACGACTTATTCGTTAGAGGAGATGCGTTTTAGTAATTGAGTTGTGCTTCATTTTCCGGTTAATTTCCATTCCTTGAACCCTTGGGTCGTGAAACGCAGTTAGCGTTTTCAAACTTGGGAACTGCCAAAAGAGTATCTGCATGTACGGCATCTCAGGGAAGTACACAATTCCTTTCTTCTTCGTATTTTTCTTATTCATCTTTTCTTAACTACCTTTGTGGAGATAAACTCTTATCCGAGTTACACGCGACATTGTAAATATGTTGTCCCTCGTGTATATATGTTCTTCTGTAAATGATTGTAATATAAATTATGAAATGGATCACCTACATTAAGCATCAAACATTATAAGATAGGTTAGATGTTTAAAGAAAAGAAAAAATATGATTTTTTTTTCTCTGAAAAGGCAAAGAATTTCATTGATCAGACGTTACAGGAGCGAGCATAAGAAGTGTTCTAAGCAATTTACAAAAGGAGATGCCCATTACACACTTCTTCATGGCGTCTCTCAAAACAAAAGCTGCTTACAGAAAAAAGAAAAAATATGATTAAGTTAAAGAGAACTCCTACCTTGCACTAAACCAGTTTTCATAGTTTAGTATAAGGATCTCTATTGCTAATTTCCTTTGTGGCGCGACTTTACTCGAACTCTTTCGTTCGAAGAATCAGAAGATATATCTTAAATTCGACCCATTAATTTCTAACTAATCGGTCGGTCGCGTACTTATCAGTAGCTAGACAAGTTACTGCACGATATAATTTTTTCTAACACGTCTAAAATATTCTTGTTGACATAGTGTATAGCTCTACTGGAAACCTTAGATGGAATGTGGCTGAGAAACTCAGAAGATTGTTTTGGAAAATTCCTTTCATATCTGATAAACTTAAGCCTCAGACATGAAGTTCGACATCCATTCATTATTGAGGCAATGACTCCCTCCATCCCAAAGCTTTTTTGTCTCTATTTGACTTTTATGTGTCGTATTTTACCACAAATTACTCATAAAATATAATTATAGCAAATTTAAGAAAATTATATTATGAAAATTCATTTTATATATATATATGATTTCGTAATATATAATATATTTTTAAATTTTTTACTAGTATAGTAGAGGAATTCATAGTGGAATGATACCAAAAAGGCATAGGCAAATGACGTTGGGACATGAAGATAATTTAGAAGTAATGATCATTTACTTCCTAATCTCAAAGTATGAAGTCTCTTTCATATTAGTTCAGAGTTAAAAAACTTTTCATATTAGTATATTTTTAAATTTTTTACTAGTACAGTAGAGGAATTCAGAGTGGAATGATACCAAAAAGGCATAGGCAAATGACGTTGGGACATGAAGATAATTTAGAAATAATGATCATTCACTTCCAAATCTCAAAGTATGAAGTCTCTTTCATATTAGTTCAGAGTTAAAAAAAATTTCATATTAGTTTCCGACTATATATACCAATCAATAAACTCCGGATCCCAACAAATACTTCCCCAGATTCCAAGTACCAATACACCCCGGATTCCAACAAATACACCGAGACTCACAACCAATACACTGAATCACAACCAATACCCCTCAATCATAACCAATACTCGTATAAAATGTATTTGTACATTCTCATAAATTTTCAAACCAATACAAACAAAAACTCAACCAATGCACCGAATATCCCAATCAATAACCCCGAATCCCAACCAATACCCTGCAAATCACCACCAATGTACTGAAATCTCAACCAATACCCCCAGAACCCAATCAGTCCACGTGTTTCAAGATATTTCGTGAAATTCGACTCATTCACTCACTCAAAAAATATGCAATATAGATCTTGAACCATAAATATTGATGAAGAGATTATTACAGTGAAGATGACATATTTTTCGTATAATGGAAACTGAGAAATCGAATTTTAAAAAATTAAAGGAGACATATATGTAAATAAGTTTAAGTCCTATCCTAATATTAGTATAAAGATACTCGATATGAGATTTGTAAATAAATAGCACTTAAAAGTAATGGAAGAATACTAGAATTTACACTTGAAGACCCTTAAATGCCATATTCCTGGCCTTGGGAAGCTAAACCCTAATATGATAGCCAGGTCCTATGGCAGTAACTAGAAGCTTCAAGTTATTCAAGCCCTAAAACGATATAGATAAGCATAAAGAAGTCAATAAAGAATTTTTGCAATTCTAGCTTATTATCCATCCATAGGATACACACACAATGTGTTACATTTCAATACTGATTCATGAATGTTGACAACATAAAACTTAGCCAGACGAAGCTACAACCAATGCAACATAAATTATTCATCAATCCTAAAATTCCCCTCTTGGGTTGTTACTATGATTAATGTTAAACTCTTCCCAGTTATTCATGGAACTGGAGCTTGAAGAAGGAGTTCCAAAATTTGGTGTCCTAAACCTCAACGCATCATGCTCTTGCTGCTGTCCGTAGGAAACTGATGTCGTCGTAGATACCATCATCATATTATCTGACGGATCATGGGACGCCGAAGAAACAAAAGATCCACCAACATTGTAATGACCTAATGAAGAGGTATTGCTCCCATAACTCAAATTGCTGGCAGATGATGTTGCGGGATAGTGAGTAGGCCTCCCGTCCGTTGACGACACACGCATACAGTCTTGTTGAGATGTCAGATTATAGTTACCAAGATGATCTATTTTTCCTTGAGCCCTTTCGGGGAAATTGAGTTTGGCCTTGCTCCCTTTGAATCTGAAGGCCGCTTCGTCATATGCAACTGCTGCAGCTTCGGCCGATTCAAAAGTTCCAAGCCACACCCTTGCAGCCTTCTTGGGGTCGCGTATCTCTGCTGCCCATTTTCCCCACGGCCTCTGCCGCACTCCTCTATAGTGCCTTTTCCTTTCGTTAGTTTTCCCTATATATTCATTTCACAGTAAACGTAACATAAAATCGTAATCATGGATCAAAATTTCCTACATTTGAACCAAAAAAATCAAAATGTTTAAAATTTCCCAGTTGAAGTTTCTATACACTATGTTTCAAATATATTCAAACATTCTTGAAATCCGAAAAGTTTCTAATTTTTTACTAACCAAAAATGGGTTTTAGGTCTGCTTCAAACCTACCTAAATTCAGGTAAGTTTCACACCACTTACGCACACCGCTAGATTGTTATCAAAATTGATCTCAACCCAATCATCGATGGTAGAAGTCAATTTCTCTTGTGCAAACCTTGTTTTGGTGGTCGAATTTTATAATGATCCAACGGTATTCACAAGTTATGCAAAGCCTACCTAAGTTAAGCTGAAGTATACCCTGAGCTTAGAAAACTCGAAACAAAAATCATTTCTCTGATATGAAACTTCAGTCAATGATCGTATACTATTATAAAATTCGTACATCGACCACTATTGTTTCGTAGGATCGTATATTGTTGCTCTTCTGATGGTCCCTTGTTAAGTAATATTGGGAAATATAAAGAAAATTAAAAGGGGCAACAAATTGAGCATCACACATATAGTAATTTTAATTCAGTTGCTAGTTAGGTTTATCATTTCATTATAAACAAGACACTATCAATCTACTACACATGTAAAGCTCATTACATACGGAAATATAAGCAAGAAACAAACAATCTACTACATATGTAAAGCTTACTACTACTACTACTGTTAAAGAGATTGATAAATGTTTCTCTAGTTAGCCATGGTTCAATATGATCTACAATTGCAAGTTATGCCATTTTTTTTTACCATTTCTATGCATACCTTGTTCTTGATTGATTCGAGTTTGGTATTGAATTGGTGCAGCACTCGATGATGAGTTTTGGCATATGGAGTCCGATGAAGCTTCTCCGGTGCTGCCGAGAACTCGAGAGAGGGCGGATACCATTACGGACATGTCCTGTTGGGATCGAGCCGAGCAGATAGAAAAGAACGACGGCTCATCGATGTCATCTTCATCTTTCTTCTCTTGTTTAATGTTGGATGATGCGAAAAGCCTTTTATCCATGCTTTCGATCAATCTGGCCTTAATATTGTGTAAAATTAGGCTACTTTATCCATTTACCTCATCTTTGCTAGGAAGACAGAGCTGAGCTTCTCCGGGAAGATAAACGAGAAGAAAAGGGAGCTAAAAGTTGGAACTACGAGTAGACTTCTAGGGTTTGCCACAGGTTCTTTTGTGTAAAATTTCGTGTTTTCCCACCTCATAGCTTCTCTTTCCATCCATTCAAAGTGACACGTCAGTTTTTAAGAAAAATGAAGTCACTATCACTCATTACACTCTAAGCTTCACGCTTCGAGTTTTCGCGTCCGCTTTAACAACGAATTACTCTTAAATTTTTTTGATAAAAAGTTTCAAAAAATTTATATTAGAAAAATAAAATTGGTGATCTTTAATAATATAGTTTTTTAAAATCTTGTTATCCTTAGTATTTAGAAGTAATTCGTAGTCAAAGTAGCACAGAAAAACAAGTGTGAAGTTTGTAATGAAATGGAGGATAGTATATAAAATGATATTAATATAGAATTTATTAATAACTAAAGTGCCAACAAGCATATGTTCGATGCTTTAGAAATTTTCTAAATCTTCAATTTGCAGATGACACGCTCATCACTTGGAGAAAGGGTTTATGTGACGGTCATTAGTGGTATCCTAAACACAAACCAGGCTCCTTGGAGTAATATGTGGACGATACAAATATATTGAGATGGTTTCGGGATTGAAATGGAATTACATATTATGTTAGCAGGCCCAATGGAAATGATTTGAAATCCCGAGTGTTCTCTTGTAATCGTGTGAGCTTCAGTATAAATGTATAAATAAAACATTCCCTCATCTTTATGTATCTTGTCCAGCATCATCCTTATCTTTCTTATATTGTCATCTTGATCTTATAAACCTCCTAAGTGGTTGTACCCGCTATGTGCCTGTAATCTTTGTATCAGAGCCAGGTTTATGTCGTCTGTTTTGATCGAAATGTACTGTACTAGAGATATTGTGTTTATCTCTGTACAGAAGATTGATGGCCTAGGTTTTTCATCACTTTACTTCTTGAAAGCAATTTCAACAGCTCCATCTTTTCTCTTGCTGATGGTCGAGTCCACCGACTGTATGGGATTGATGCTTTCATGAAATTTCTCGTAATTTGTTACCCAAGATTTTTGGGAGTAACTTGAGTAACCCATTTCTTGGGATTTGTTTGGGGTGTGGATACATGATGGACTATGTTGTTATTCCATCTGTATGAATAAAGCATCCTCAGTGTGTCTTGGGATACTTAGATTCATGGCATGATTTTGGACCCTGTAAGCCATCTGATAATAGAGAGTTGATGCATAAGTATTTCCGACTTGTGGACCACCTGTTATTTGGAGCTGGATTTTAATGTTTTGGAATATATGTGGATCATCGAGCAACATGTTGAAATTGAGAAACAGGGTGACAAAGACTGTGCCAGCATTCAGAGTGAGTGTCGCAATACAAGCATGCTGATATTCCTTGCATCTGGTGTCTAGAAGAGCAATTCTTGCTACCACATGAAGACCTTTTTCTTCCATGAAGAGTAAGTCTCAGGCGTATTGCTCCATTGTGTAGATGAGTGTAGCCATGAGCTCTCCACAGGTAGATCATTCCTTCGTTGAGACGAAGAGGGATCGTTTGTTCAGCTTCAGTTGCTGGAACCAGATGTTGTTCGAGCTGGGAAGCTAAAACAAGCTCTTTGGCAGCATGTTTGCTTGGGCCAAATGCGTGTCTAATGACTTTTGGTAGAGATGAATTGGGCTTTGTAAAGGCTCTATACGAGTTTAGCAAGGATAATTGGCTGATAGGGACTTTGCTATATTCGCTTACATACTCGACTTCATAGAGGTAATCTATTTTGCTGGAATTTTGATTTTTTCCAAGTGGAAATATGGAGGTTCCAATGAATGGCAACCACATAGCATACTTTCCATACTAGAGCATATGATAGGAGATTACTCATTGCCTTAAGATTTCTAAGGCGGATAAGAGACAAAGCTTAAACTGTTTGTGTGAAGTTACTATTATCATGTGATTATAAGTAAATAATATCAAAGAATATGTTATGTAATATTCTTTGAATAGTAAGAACATGTGTGAGTAACTATTAGCATGTGATTAGATAAGATAATATCTAAGGAATATAAAATTAGAAGCGATGACAAATCGAGTTAATTGTGAACTTGGCAATCTTCCATTCCTTTATTTGGACCTTCTATTGGGGTGAACTAAGAAGCACTGGAACTTGACAGCCCCTAATTAAAAGATGTGTCGCTGGTTGTTTAGATGAGAGGATAAGTTCCTCAGGATGTGCTCTTTAGAATCCTTTTACATTGAGCACGAGAACTAATTTGACATAGAAGAAATTCATAATCACATCTATCAACATAGCAATGAATTTAATAGATACATATTAGTGTGTAGGTGCGGCTGATTTCGAACACTACTTATGTTCGGCTGTACCTATTATTTTAATAATTTTTCCAGGAAATCAACTTTGCGAAAATGTTGACTCTTTAGAATTAAAACAGCAGGTAGTAGTGTTTGTATCTGCTGGAATGATTGACTTTGATCGTAGGTGAAATTGAAGAACAGACAAAACATACATTATTAGAATTAGTTGACTACGTCTTCAATATTGTCTCTTTTCATAAAACGCGTCTACTTTTCTTTCTGGTTGATCTCGTCTCGAATAAAGTCAAGTCTGCCTGTAATATCAACCAACTTAACCTTTCAGATCCCAAAAGAGACGAGAGCAGCAGTAAAGTAGTTCTCTGTTTGGGCTTCTTTCCCTTTGGGTCTAATATTTCAAGCTCATTTTCAATAATTTTATTTTTAACCTATCTAGTCAACGATCTCTTTTAATTACTTCCTTTTAGTCTTTTATTTCCTTTTCTTGTAACCCTTCTTCTCCATATCCATGGAAAAACATGAGGTTTCCAAGTTTTCAATGACAAACATGAGAAGAATTAAAAATCTAGAGCTTCCATAAATCTCTGTCCAGGGAAGGCAGAAGCTCAAGCTTTTATGAACAACATTCCGGAGAGGTCATCTTTCCTAAGTTTAAAGAAAGACGGGTGTAATAAGTTGAAACTTATAACTGTATTGTAAATAAAGTTTTTTTTTTCATAAAGGGGAAATTAGAAACAGATTGAAGGATAAAGCTTGACCTGTTTCTTCCACAGATGACCTCGGTCATCCATGGATGAACAACGAGCAGAGCTCATCGTCCGTGGTCCATCCACAGACGATGAGCTCTGCTTGTCGTTTGCAGGAGGACGAGCTACTGGGGACGAGTCAAGCTCGTCCTCCTCGAGGTCATATTTTTATGTCTTCAATTGACACCTAATTTCAATGTCAATTAAGGGGACGAGCAGGTGGCGGTGTTGGACGGTAGTGGTGGTGGATGGTACGTTGGTGGTGGTGGAAAAAAGTTGGAGAAGATGATGGTGTGGTGAGTTTCAGAAAGTGAAGAAATTAAAGTTTGGTATTTTATGATTAAACATCACTGTTTTACATTCAAATATCAGTTGTTTCTATAGAAATATCATGCCAAATGTAGTAAATTTCTGAAGTGTAAACATCACTACTTTATGTTGTAACACCAATGCTTTATATTTAAACTTCACTCTTTTATGTCTAAATATCAGTGTTTTTTGCCATGGAAACCAGGTCCATTGGGGTCGTCCCCAAAGACGGAGATGAATAGCAGGGCCGATTGGGAGATTTTTGGGTCCTGTGCCAAATTTCGAAATCAGGCTTCAG
>JAYMSG010000378.1:0-10370 GCA_036897925.1 Aragoa abietina | reverse complement strand
GAAAAATTGTATAAAACAATTAATTCAAATGCACTACAACAAAACTAACTTAAAATTGATATTTCCGATCCGCACCAGACCCTGGGCGGTAAATTTCAAGTAACCAGGTAATGGAATGCTCATCCAACTGCTGACTCTGGTTCATTGCTATTTACGAAGAAAAAACGAAAACAGTGAAAGGAGTTGAGAAGTTTTGATCGATATTTTTGGAAAGTATAATAGTAGAGGGCGAGACAAACAAATAGAGATGATGGCAAACATGTGTTTCCTTTTCATCATGGGTCCCATCTAAAAGAATCTGCATAAGAGGATAGATTCTAATTCTTCCCCACATTCACCCACCTTTCCTTTCCTATTTGCAATTTCCAGCACATCTTCACAGAAGCTGGAACCAACACAACCCAGAAAAACACTAGTAGTAAAAGCAACATTACCAATCTCCTTTTGGCCTCTGTAGTAGGAGCTGAAAGAAAGCAACAAATGATGGTGGTTTGATAGCAGAAAGTGAGTCTTTTTCCCCCTTTTCTTGTTTTTTTTATTCATATATGTGTTTCTGTTCATAGCTTTCTGCTATGGCTGTCTGGAAATTAATTGGGTATGCATGATTCTGATTTGAACCCTTGTTTTGGTTTGCCTGTTATTAACATCATCATTTATTGTTACCTGGTTTAATTGAGTTTAAAGATTCAATTTTTTTCTTTGATTTTGTATGGGACAGTTTATTTTTATTTATTTTTAAATTCCCGTTCTTGATTCCTAGATGTCCAGTTTCCTGCAGACTTATTGTGTTTTGAAGATTTATGATAGTTGACTCTGAATAACTGAAAAACCTTTCAGATTATTGTCACATTTAATGAAGTGATACAATCAGGCTATTATTATTGATTTCCCTGTCAAGCCTTTTCTGGTGCTATAACGATGGAAATTATATAAAAAAAAGGCTGCTATGAATAACTATGAGTTAGTATGTTCTTTATCTTATCTTGAATCTATATAAGGGCTTGATGAGGGTGACAATTGTTTCTTCCTCTTCTGAAAATGCCATTCTGATTGCAGTTGCAATGAAATTTTAACTGCCGATGTTTGTGCCACTGAAACTGAGTATGTTTTGGAAGATGAAGGAAACAAATTCCTCCTGGAAGTCCATCTTGTTTTTCATATCTGGGCTGCTTCTGAGTTTCGGTTCGTGACTTTCTTTACATTTTTTGGATGCTCTAGGAACCGTACTGTAGAAATGGCGGAACCCAGTTATGGATGAGCTATTGTATGATGGATACCTCCACGCCTAATACCATGCTGGGAACTTTATCAGACACTTCCATTGACTTCAATCTTATGGATGAGCTACTGCATGATGGATTCTGGTTAGAGACTACTACTGATGGATCCAACTTTTGGCAGCCCGCCCTGACTACCCCAACCAATCTAAATCCCGCTTCGTTTTTCTTTCCTACTTCAGAGTTTGACATAGACAGCAGTTTGAACAGCACAGATCCACACGAAGAATTTTTTTTGAATATATTCGGTGAGCCATCTAATAATCTACGAATGGATGATTTTTCTGGAAATCATGTGCAAAACCAAGAACCGGCTGTTCTTTCGGTGTCTTTGAACCAATCTGGAAATGTTCCGGTTGATGAAACCGAATTGAACAGAAGGTTTTGGATTGGACCGAACAGAAGTCCAACACGTACTGTTTCGGTGAAGAGTAAATTAGTTCAGGCTATCAACGGTCTGAAAGAGTCTTTAAGAGAGAAAGATGTCCTTATTCAGATATGGGTTCCTGTGAAAAGAGGGGGCAGGCAAGTTCTCACGACAAAAAACCAACCGTACTCTCTTAATGCCAACTGCAAGAATCTTGCTGAATACAGGGATGTTTCGAGAAACTATCAGTTTGCAGCAGACGAGGATTCGAAGGAGTTTGTTGGATTGCCAGGCCGTGTGTTCTTGAAGAAGGTACCTGAATGGACTCCGGATGTTCGTTTTTTCAAAAGCGAAGAGTATCCACGAGTGGACCACGCACAGCGGTACGATGTCCGAGGATCACTTGCACTTCCAGTTTTCGAGCAGGGCAGTGGTAAATGCTTGGGGGTGGTTGAGATCGTCACGACTAGCCAGAAAGTCAATTATCGCCCTGAACTTGAAAACGTCTGCAAAGCTCTCGAGGTCTCGTCTTTTTCTTCACTCCAGCTTTTGTGTTACTACTTTCCTAGAAATACAGATGAATATTTCTTTATTTGTACTGAGTAATAGTTTTCTATTGCAGGCTGTTGATTTGAAGAGCTCTACTGTTATGAGTCCTCCAAATGTAGAGGTAACACACAACATTCAACAAGCTAATTGTTGCTTTTACCAGTTTTTTATTTTATTTTTTTCCGACACCTCAGAAAAGCTCCGGCTATTGCATATATCCGTTAATATATGCTGTTCCTAACACATAGGTATTACTTTATCAGGATCCAAATGAATCTTACCAGGCAGCTGTAACAGAGATCCGATACGTCTTGCAATGCGTGTGCGATGCGCATAAATTGCCTTTAGCACAGACATGGACTCCATGCATACAAGAAGGCAAAGGAGGTTGCCGCCACTCTGACGAGAACTATTCGAGTTGCGTCTCGACTCTTGACTCCGCATGCTACGTAGCCGATTCAAAAGTGTCAAGCTTTCACGGAGCGTGTTCCGAGCATCATCTGCTCAAAGGAGAAGGAATTGCTGGGAAAGCGTTCCTCACAAACCAGCAGTGTTTTGCCGAGGACATAACCGCTTTTAGTAAAACAGAGTATCCCCTCGCTCATCACGCACGGGTTTTCAACTTGTGTGCAGCCGTGGCGATACGCCTCCGGAGTACATACACAGGAGTGGCGGATTTTGTCCTGGAGTTCTTCTTGCCACTAGATTGCAAAGACGGAGAGAGTCAGAGGGTGATGCTGGACTCATTGTCATCCGTTATACAACAAACGTGCGAGAGTTTAAGAGTTGTTTCTGATCAAGAGTTGGATCAAGAAATTTCAGACAGGGAGACAGGCAGGAGATTGGAACACACAAATGCATCCTCTTCTTCTAAGGAACAACCTCGCGATTCTTCGTCTTGGATCATGGACATGATGGATCCACAGAACAAAGGTAAAGGAGTTGCGGTTTCTATGGGGCAGCAGAAAGAGGAACATGAAGAAGAGTTCAAAGTGACAACCCAATGGAATTCTGGGTTGCATTTGGATCATGACAAATTACAGCAGGACTACGGATCTGAAGGAAGTGGAAAGAGTAGTGGGAGCTTTTTCTTAGGAAACAGTCATCTTTTCTTGGGCGCTAAAACAAAAATCGAGAAGAGACGGGCGAAGACAGAGAAGACAATTAGCTTGCAAGTACTCAGGCAATATTTTGCTGGGAGTCTAAAAGATGCAGCAAAGAGCATTGGAGGTATGCTTGGCATAATTATATATAGCTCTAACATCATTTTCTTTTATTTGCAGATTTACCTCCAAACCAAATTCATAACTGTAATCTGTCCTGATATAGATTTCCTTGGAAGATGCCTAGTAGCTATCCCCGTCTCGCTGATTTACTTGAAAGATGCCTAGAACACTGAGATCTTTTAGTATTGAATTATCCTGCATCGATTTTGATAATATCCTACTCTCGACATATAAGTTGGATAAACTTCCCCTTAACAGCTTTTCAATCAAGGAATTACAGCCTAGTGGATAGCCTTTAAAGTGTGGGGTTAGGGTAGGGATAGGAGAGGGTTGCCTTCAGCTGTCGCAATCCACTTTTTCCATCTTCTTTCTTTCCGAAGAAGAGAAAAGCAACGCAAAACCAAAAGTAATATTTGCTGATATGCTAAATGACTTTTAAGCCACAAAAAGCTTTAGCCGCTTTAACAAGCTATTGCACTTTCTTATACCTCATTTCCAGCTTTTTTGGATACTAATTTTCTCTGAATCCTGTTGCAGTTTGTCCAACTACCTTGAAAAGAATTTGCCGACAACACGGGATCACTAGGTGGCCTTCTAGAAAGATCAAGAAAGTTGGACACTCATTGAAGAAGCTTCAACTTGTGATAGATTCAGTTCAAGGTGCTGACGGTTCTATTCAACTCAGTTCTTTCTATAACAACTTCCCAGAACTCGTTTCTCCTAACGTACCAGAAAGCAGTCACTTACAAACGTCAACAATGAGTGGCCATTTGCAAACTCTAAATAACGCTCCATGTGAAGCCACCTTATTAAGCCCCGGAACCACTGCTTCTTCCTCTGGTAGTCACAGCTCCACTTCAAGCTTCTGTTGTTTGACAGGGGTGAAGCAATCGTCTTTTCCTGTAAAGGGCTGTAGTAGCGGAGATGCTTTATTAGCAGAACAGAGTGGTGAAGGGATGCTAAAGAGAGCACAGAGTGATGCTGAATTGCATGACTTGGGCCAAGAGGATAAGAAGCTTCTGGTTCGGTCGTACAGCCAGAAGATTTATAGCCACAATGCATCTACTGAGATTCCATCTGTGCCCAAGATTAACGGAAATGTTAACGATACAGGTACTTATCGAGTAAAAGCCACTTTTGGGGAAGAAAAAGTCCGGTTGAGCCTGCAACCGCACTGGAGTTTTAAAGATTTACAGCAAGAGGTCTTTAGGCGGTTTAACATCGAAAATTGCAGTAGAATTGATTTGAAATATCTGGATGATGATTCCGAGTGGGTGCTTTTGACTTGTGATGCAGATCTTGAAGAATGTATAGATATACACAGGTCGTCTAAGACCCGGACGATTAAAATCTCCCTGAACCAATCCTATCACCCGAGTTTTGGAAGTTCATTTGGTAGTAACGGCCCGTTTTAAGTAGCTTGTCGAGTTGCTTTTGCTGTGAGATGGGAATCAATGTTAATTGTTGATTTCCAGATTAGTTTGACAAAAGAGAAGTTGTTGCTCGCTATTACAGAGTAAAAGGAGTTGTGTCTTTGTAATTCTTGTTTTCTCTTTTTGGCTTTTTCAAGTGCATTTGACACCTAGTGTGGGATAGTATGTATAGAGTTCCTCAAGGTTCTGCTTATATTATTTTTCAGTCTCTTCTGATTTGAGAAGACTATTGGTTTTTAATTCTATTGTCTTCGATTTATGATGTTTTTGGATGAGTAATCGCATGAGGTTTCAGGTATCTGTTGAAGTTGAAGGCAAAGAAATGCAGCGTTTGGCAACCTTAAGTTTTTTGAATTGATGAAACACCATCACAAGTATTTACCATGTGACTGTTTGGTATAGATTCGCTGCCGGGACATCTTTTTGTGTATCTACTTGCACAAGAATGACTAACTAGTAAAGCTTTGTATTCAAAAGATTCACAAAATGAGAATATGAACCTGAGATGCTGATTATGAGAATCAGCAGGGTGAGTCTCAGAATCAACTTTTTTAGTTTCTTTTAAATGGGAAAACAGCAGAATCTGGTTTTGATACATTCAGTTTTGCAGAACCAGTTTGTCAGAATGAGAATCACTTTTGCAAAGAGGCACTAACTAAACCTTCCAACATTCTGCAAGAAATATCAAGATATGATGGAAGTGTGCATCGTTCAATAACAAGAACGTCATCCCTAGCTTCCAAGCATAATTGCATTTACAATTGTTATATCAGGCTGGACATATTGGTTCTACTTCTACACAGGAAGTTAAGATGCAAATTTTTGAATCAACATGCTATTCCTGGACATATACAGGCCAAAGACGAATTTGATGGATCAAAATTTAAGACCATCAGTCCAACACATCAAAGTTTATGAAACAACCCTCTTCAACATTTCTTTGCTCTATCTGGTTTCCACCACAGCCAAATAATAAAGTGCCCAGGATCTGCGCGGTTAGGGGATTTAAATAGCATCATTTAGACTCCTCAATCTATCAAGAAAATCAGGAAGTTTTAACCAAGCTTTAAGCTAATTTCGGTATCATACTCACCTAGATAGCATGGTAAACGAAATGAACAGATTATATTCATTATTCACAAATTGCTTAATAGTCTAGAATAATATGCATTTAATTACGTAGTTCCAACCTTATAGCATAAACTTATGAAGCTCTTTTAGCTCTGGATATATCGAACAAAGCTTGAGCAAACCGTATATGCTAGCTCGGCCGTAAATGTTTTTTTATTTAAGGTTTCAGCTCAGAACCAAGAAATTAGCAAGAGTAAAGTTAAACTTGAAAGTTTTTCTTTTGAGGAAGTAAAAGAAGAAAAATGGGATGGAGTCGTGCCTCAGTGTTACTGTTTCCAGAGCCCCTGTGCTCCCCGGATGCCTGGTTTCTTTTTTCCTGACGCGATGTGTTCTTACTGGCTTCTGGGACTGATCAGATGGCTGAGCATACTGAACTTTACATGGTCTGAGCACTGGCACCTCGAGCAACTAATTTTGAGTAACGAGATGCTGATAACACACTATTTTGCTTCTCTCCTATTCCATATCAGTCTGATTTGAAGAATCACATTAACACCAGTCCTGAGGGATCGCATACAAGCACCGAATTAAAAAGCGAACATGAACGGAATAATAATGAAAACGTATAAGATTAGAGAAGACAATGCATGCATCAACGAAAATATGGTATAGGTACATGCTAGATAACATAAAGTTTCTAAATCCCCTCACGTTTCATGCTAAGAGCTTGCTCCTGCTCTAGATCACATGGTACTTTTGTTGATTATATTTTCGTTTATCGAGATAACATTCTTATTGTAGCGTATTTGAATTAATGTTTTATACATTTTAATATGAATAATATTATGTATATAAAATTAGTTTGTTATAGTTATCGTAAGCACTTTAAGGCGCTCACGCAGACGCTTGCGCTTTCACTCCCGCTCTTGCTTACATGCAAAGATAGGTAGAGCAATGCTGAGAACCCGAGTGAAGAGAAGCATATAGAAGTAGAAGCAGGCCTCCAAGAAAGAATATAAAACGATAACTACAGGTTCCTCTGTAATAAACTTGATAAATTAATCTTTTCAAACTTCTTTGACCATACCTGAACAGAGCTAAAGATCAGAAACTTGTCGCTGCCCACGGGACAACATATTCAAAGCACACGCCTTATTTGGCTCATCTCTGAGCTGGATTGGTGGCACATTCATTCAGACTTCTCACCCTCTGTGAAAGCAGATCTCAAAATAGAGAAACTTAGCCAGCAGCATCCCAATCATCAAGAAAATCGCCTTTCGGGGTTTGAAAGTATGACCAATTCCCCTGACCCCAGCCTTTCTGCACCCGCATCAAAGTTTTCATAGCTATTGCACTCCCATCATCTCTGAGAAAACAGAGTAATGGGTATGAATGAAGATGGCAAAGCGATATATAAAAGTGTGTATTTATTGATATTAGCAACTACTAACAAATACATAACGGGCTCATTTCTAGTTGTACTTTCGAACTAAATGTTTCCGACCAATAAAGAATGTTGAAATCCGTTCCAGAAACCAGTCTAAATGAGAAAGAGACACGCATTAGCACAATGTACTAACTATATAGGACTTCAATAGAGAACCGAAAAATTGCTCAAGCTACTTTGACACACATACCTGTGCAGAATGGTTTGCCAATCAGTTTCACCAAGTTTAGATGTGCCATGATTTAACTGCGCATGGTCTCTGCGAACCTTATTTGTAATCTCACCTTCAGAAACAAGCGCCATCATTTCCACTGTCAGTTCGTTGATCTCGTGTTTGTTCCCTGTCTTACCTAAAGAATCAATCACAGGCATGAAGGATGCAGGTTCAAATTTGTATCCTTTCTCCATCATTTTCTTTAGAATACTGTGAGCACATTCCAAATTGTCATCCCCACACAATTTATCTATGAGATCTCTGTAGCAAAAGCTGCTCAAATCAAAATGTCTGTCTACTGCAGCTTCAAATACTCGCGAAGCTTCTGATATTTCCCCTCCACCAAGCAACTCACTGAACATAAGACTATAAAGTATTTCCCTGTGACCACAAACGCCTAGAGCTATGTCAAAGGCGTCCTGTGCTGGTCTAAACTCCCCAGTTCTGCAGAAGGTTTTAATTAACAGCTTAAAGGAGTATATGTTGGGCGTTACCCCTTTTTGCAACATCTCATCTAAAACAGTAGCTGCTTCTTCACTTCTTTCTCTTTCACATAAAGAACTGAGAACATTGTTGTAAGCGCAGACGGTAGGAGAAATACCTCTTTCTCTCATCTCATCCATAAGACCAAACATTTCAAAGATTTGATTTTTACTACCTAACCCAAGTATCAACGAATTGTAAGTACACAAAGTTTTCTCGCATCCTTTTCTCTCCATGTCTTTAAGAACCTGAAACGCAGATGACATTTTTCCCCTCTTGCACAGGTTATATATAAAAATATCATATACAGTTGAATCAGGATAAAGGTTTCTTCCCAACATCTCGACAAACTTCTGTTTAGCTTCCTCGAGCTGTCCCTCCCTGCATAATCCACTTATTATTGTCGAATACGTAATCAAGTCAGGTAAGCATTGCTTCCCGTTCTGATCGACTAGACCAATGTACGAGTTCCCCAAGTTGCCAAGAGCAGCACTTCCATGAGTCCACATTTCACTCGCAATTTCAACTGCTTTATCAACCTTACCGTGTCTACACAAACCATCAATTACAATGTTGCAGCTCACTGTATCCAATCCATGGCCTCTCTCGTTCATTTTTTGAAGCAATCTCTCTGCTTCTTCCATTTTACCTTCTCTCCACAAGCTGTGCAGAAGTATATTGCAAGTGTAAGTATTTGGAAAACACCCATCTCTGATCATCTCATGTAGTACTATATTGGCCTCGAAAGTCTTCCCTTTTCTGCAATAACCTTGGATCAGCGTAGTGTAAGTGACAGTATCAGGTGAAATCCCGCTATTGGTCATCAACCGAATAACTGTCCTTGCATCAGCAAACATGTCATTGTTATACAACCCATGAATCAAAATGTTGTACGAGTACACATTTGGCTCCACTCCTCCACTAACCATTTCTTTTAGAACTGCTTGAGCCTCCACAAGCTTCCCATTCTTCACCAAACCCATCAACCATATGTTATAGCTCTCCACGTTCAAGAAAATCCTGACTCCTTTCATCGACTCGACTAAAGTCTTGGCTTCCTCCAACATACCCTCCTTGCAAAATCCTTCCAACATCAAGTTATGCGTCACAACATTAGGCTTCGGCAATCCCAACACTTCGTCAATCTGCATATCTCTAAAAATCCTGGATGCTTCCAGAATCTTCCCAGCTTTACAAAGCGAAGAAATCCTCGTATTAAAGGTAACAACATTTGGAGCTAGATCATCCTCCTTCATCCTCTCTACCAATCTCTCAGCCTCATCATTGTTACCCTCCTTACAGAAACCAGCAACCAATGTATTGTATATCACCGCGTTAGAAACAACTCCCGTTTCCTTCATCAAACCCAAAAGCTCCACCCCTTTACAAACCAGCCCGATCTACAATACCCGCGTGCCAAAATCCCAAAACTGAACTCATTCGGCTCACAACCCTTATCGCGCATTCTATCAAACACCTTGCGTGCATCCTTCAAACGACCCGAATCACACAATCCACCAATCAAAAGATTGAGAGTGTAAGTTTCAGGATTCACTTTCGACAAAACCATGTTTTCGTACAGGCAAGGGACAAACTTTGGGCAGTCGGATTTAAGCGAAGCTTCAATAAGCAAATTGTACAAGGTTATAGAAGGGGGATTGTCGCGAAAATGAGTTCTTAGAGACTGAAATTGAGA
Source organism: Aragoa abietina (assembly GCA_036897925.1). Lineage (NCBI taxonomy): Eukaryota > Viridiplantae > Streptophyta > Magnoliopsida > Lamiales > Plantaginaceae > Aragoa > Aragoa abietina. The sequence continues at coordinate 607 of JAYMSG010000378.1, read as the reverse complement.
CACGGCCTTGTCAATGTGACCCGATTTCGCTAAAATCTTGACGATGGAATACAATACGGTACGAGACAGGGCGGGATCGAGGCGGAGGAGACGGTGGTGGAGGTGGTCGATTTCGGAGAACATTTGGGCGCGAATTAGGATTGGGGTGATAATAGGGAGCAAATGTGGCAGTTTGTTGTTGGGGATGATAGTACGCTTGAAGAGCTGCCATGCCAGTTTGGGATTGTTTGAGTTCTTGATGATTGCTTTGGCTAGTAGCTTTGCCATCGATGATGATGATTCAAGTCATGAATTGTGAGTGTTCGTTTTGAAATGCGCGGGAGAATCATCACTGGGCTTTATGATGAATTGAGTTTGGGCTTGGGCAGTCATGACATGAATTTCCAGTCTCTCCAGGAAGAAAGACGATCTTTTTGAATAATTTTATGGGGAAATCTCAATCCACAATGAAATTTTTTCATTTAGGTATATAATGGGTAAAAACAAGAAAATCATACTATCATGTTACATTTTGCCAATTTAATTATAATTTAATCTTAATTAATATATTATATTGTACTTCCTCCGTTCCGAACTAGTTTGACACTTAACTCTTGACACAGAAATT
>JAYMSG010000377.1:0-10370 GCA_036897925.1 Aragoa abietina | reverse complement strand
GAGGTTTAAACACAAGTGAGTGATAATTATATATTTTAAGTTTCTCATTTTTTTAATTAAATTAGAGCGGGTCAATGTCTGATACTTTAAAGGGTCGCATTTGACCTTGAGTTTTGATGGAACCAGTCATTTGACTTGCGACAGGGGCGGAGTTACACGGTAGTTAGCGGGGGCAGGGGTGAGTTGTAAAATTCCCCCACTCAAATTTTACAACTCACCCCTAATTTACATGTATATTGCAATTTAACAACTCCTGAAATAGATGAAATTTTATTTTGACCCCATTAAATAAGTTTCATAAAATACTTTTCACTTTTGCTTCCATTGTAGACCAAACAAAACCAAATAAACCCAATTCCCGCCCTTAGACGGGGTATGAGAGGGGGTCAGATGCACACAGTCATACCCCTGAGTAGACTGTTTATGAAGATACCATCCGGCTCGTAAAACATTTTTTTTAAACAAGAAACATAAAACTTCATTTAATAAGGCAAACATCAAAATAAAGACAAAGGAGATATGTGTGAAAATTCTAAATCCGTCTATAACTCAAGAGATATGTAGATCGGGTTTCCCTTCTCTGTACGACACACAAAATTTGAGAGTTAATTACTCCCCAACTCGACCTAATAATATGTAATAAGTTTCTTCGCGCCATCTAAAAACAATTAGCGCTATCTTCCGTTTCATTATAAGCTTCAACTTCATTTTTTCGTATCCGATTTGACATCGAATGACTCATAAATTATACCAGTAGGATTTTTTAAAAATTATATAATGAAAATACATTTCATAAACTTTCATTATTTAATGTTTGTATATTTTTAACTCACATACTTCAGAAGTAATTGTTGTCAAAGCCCTGCATTCGAAAAAACGAAACGGAAAGGTTTCTCCATAACGGAGGGATTTAGTCGAGATTTTCTGATCCTCTAAATTAATGAAGAAGAGATTCAAGAGTTCGCCATAACTTTCTATTACTAATCTCTTTTCTAGTCAAAATCTTCAGGTGTTGGTGGTAATAACTCTTTTGAGTATCACACATGTCTCAACCAAAATGGATACAGATCTGTGCAAGGATATCACAAAAGAGGAGCTGCAATTTATTGTTACAAATCTCAAATCAAATGCAACTCCGTTACAATCTCTCACAGCATGAAAGAGCATAAAAGCTTCGAATCACTTATCTCAAACCAGCTGATTCACGTAACATCATTCACCTCATTCCACCAGACTCCATATAACTGCATGTTCAGTTTAATTTGTCCTAACAAGATACAGTACTCGTGCAAGGTCAAGTTCAGAAATCAACCATCGCCAGAACCAACGCCAATAAAAAGAGAAAGCTAGACCATAATAGAGAAACTAAAAGATGTGAAAAGGAAATACAGATGAGAAACTGAACTTGGTATGAATGTAAAGACATGCAAAAGCGAAATTGGTATCTTACATGGCGAGCAAGTATAAAGCAGAATTGCTGCTTTTTCTGAAGATCATTGCAAGACGTGAAAATCTGCTTAACGTACTGCAAAAGAAAACCCAGTATTTGTTAGAACAACATAAGCTATCATTCTAAAATGATACATGAATATAGTTCTCGAGATCTACATTTCATATGCAAGGCATGTTTTACTTATTTTCTAATTTAAGGTAGCATTAGTCTCCCAGTAATCACGAAAGGCATAAACCTGAATATTGTCGAGATACAAGGCAATCTGAAGTGCTCTAGGATATTCTTCGAATTTCATGTAGATTGTATGCGCAATATCCAAAACTAACATGTCATCTGGTCCAGGAAGGTACCCGAATGAATCATCAAACTCGATAAGTGTGACAATGCAGTTTATGGTTAATTATCAGGAGGAAAGTAGGGAAAAGAAGAAAAAAAACAATACATGATGGTGCCTTTTTTTTTTCCTTTGATGAATTACAACAGCCAACCAATATCAAGAGCAAAGGGAAATGATGAGTAACGTTATAGTGTTAAGTGTTAACTACCGAAGCCAGGTCACATCTTCTAAGAACACAATCTAGAAAAGCCATCTACACCCCTAACAAACACAATCTAGAAAAGCCATCAGCGTGCATCAACTCCAAAATTAGGAAAGAGAAATGCAACCCTATCGCACAGATGTGTTGGGAAGAGAAAATATCTCACCCACGTGAACATGATTTTCTAAGGGAGTACCTGAAATCGGATTGTTTGCTTTTGGATTACCACAAAACACAGTTGTAAGTAGCAAGCATAAGAGGTTGCTACACTGTAGCTTAGCGGTGCTTTCCCGCTTTTCCACTATTCTTCGCTATGCTTTTGAGTTTTCTACCGGGGGCTCTACTCTATTTCGGACACTATCTCATCATTATCGCTACATATTACAGCAAGAGCTCATCATGGTCCGCTGTTCGGTGTATGCTACCAAATAACTTCAAATACTTGAAACTAAAACTTTCCACGTTACCTACTCAATAATTCTTCTTCACCAATTAGAAATTCTTTTTTCACAAGGTAGTTGCCCCTACCCTAGGAAGGGTAAACATGTGAGGTTCAACAGAAGGAATAACAAGCAATGTCTCTTTATCACTAAGGCTCGGTTAGTATATGCTTCAAACCAAGTTCAAGGCTTTTATATTAAACTCCATCTTTTATATACTCAAGATATAGAAATGTTTACTCTCCCCTCTTTCAGTAACTCATAGCAGATCAAGAAGACTGTCAATTAAGTTTCTCACTGATGCCTGGGGATCAATTCTACAACAAGTTCTAAAAGGGCTTCAAAACAGCTCAGAGTGCTTTTATGTACACTAATGAAAAACAGACCAATTTTTTTTCTCGAGACAACTTATAAAATTAAATAAGGAATCAAAGAAAATTGCTCACAGAAATTGGATATGTTCCAGTGAAGAACATATCAGCTACCAAATTCTAGGCAAATATTGTGATAGCAAACGGATGCCAGTATAATGATTGGAGAAGAATTAGGGTAGAGATAGACGACATAGCTATATCTTTGTTTTACACTTACTTAGCTGCACTTGTGAGGTACAAGCATGTCCTCTTATAATTTGCCTTGTCGACATGTTCCACTAACAGATTAAGGTCTTCAACCTGGATAGAAAAGAACAAACTATAAATTTATCTTTGATTCCTTTGAAAATATCAAAGAATATAATACACAGTTACACACACACACACTACACTACACTACACTTTAGCAATATGATTCAAGGTAGTGGCTACTCTACCTCCATCAGAAGATCTACAGCCTCGGGCTCAGCATTGTGCTGCAAACATATGAAATCAGGATAAGAGTTCTATTCCATGAATCATAAGCCAATATGATACTTGAAGAGAATATTTAAATCATAATGCAATGCATTATATCCCAAAAAACAAGTACAACTAATTCATGCCATGCAAAAGGAAAGTCTAGTGAGAGAAAAAATGGAACAAACAGACTAAAAACCAGCATACCTTCATATGGAAGGCAACAATTTGCACGACCAGCTCCATTAAATCGTCAATTGGGGCTTTTTCACTCTGAAAAAGTCCAGGCGGAGGAAAAGCATGTTAAGATACTTGAATAAGAAAATCAGTTAACATGAGGAACCTTTCAACTCTTCAACTCTGCTAAGCGACACTTAGACATAAGATCAGGCATAGAATACACAAGAAAAGACTTGCAGTTGAGATACTCGTCTAATGTATGAAAATGTGGATTGATAAAGTTGACAATAGCGGGTTGCAATTGTGACACACTTATACCAGCACATTAACTAGAGATCCAAACAATAATTGAAATAAGCTCCAAAAAGCAATTTTTAAATTTCAGAGGTTGTTAAGAATTGAAGTGAACTCAAGGTCAATAAAAAGCTCGATTGAACTGAACTCAAGTCAGTACTTAACAATTTATCATTAGATATTGCAAAGTGCAGCTAAAATTATTACTGAAATTTCTAATTCTAAGTGAAACATAATAAAAGCATATTAACAAAATGTTTGAAAGCTAAAGAAGCAAAATATGCACCAAAAAAGCAGTCAACCTCGTTCTCAGAGTAGAATAATGTAATCCTTACCTGTCGTTTTACATGCTCCTGAGAAATTTCCCCAGCCAAGTTCCTGAGTTCAAAACAAAAATAACCTCGATGTGATTCTTCAGGCCTAGCTAACAGAAGTAGACTTGAGCAATTGAAAAGATTTATCAATTGAAGTACTCAAAAGATGTTATCAATAGCAGGAACAATTAAAATTCCCTGGTCTTTCACAACTCTTCCTCAAATAAAAACACGTACCATTTGTCACACATCAGATTGATTCAGACATGCATATAGACATATAGGAAACGGATTCACTCAAAACATAACATAATTGATTCTTCGAAACATATGAAGTCATAATTACTGCCCTACATGATGAAGATAATAGAAAAAATTCTACCAGCAATGAATCCACCCATAATATATCAACACAACATACATAGTCATTAACTATTGAGTATGTATATTAATCATTTACTATAGTTTCAATAGACAATATAAGTGAATCAGCAGATTCATACCTGACATATTCATGTCCCCAAGAACCAATGTCACCTTCTGAACCTAGTAATCTGTATTTTAAACTGGCCTGCAATTGTTGAGATATGGAGTTAATTATCATACACATTATACGTAAAAAAATTTCACATTATACGTACAAAAATTTCAAAGACCAGGGGAGAAACAAAAAGCAAAACAAAAAAAAAGAGTTGCAGTCAAGCACGCATCAGTAAACCTTCAATGTTAAGTCATTAAATAGAGTTGGTAAAAAGATTTTGTTAGAAAATCAGAAACGGAGACATCACCTTGCTTTTATTAGTTTGAAATTTGGTTGATTTTGCCCTACATGAAAGGCTTCCAAGGAACTGAAAGTGATTCTTTAAGATCATTTCACTTTTCTCCTGATTTCTTAGTCACCTTCCGTCTTATATTCGGGATTGAATATATGTATTAGTGGGCCAGTGAAGAACTGAAAATTATGAATTTTAGGTTTTGGTCTTCAAGTAACATCAGCTAAAACAATATATGGTTGTATTGGTCCAAGTGAAGCCGAAAATCTTCAAAAATGATTCAAACAGAATTTTCGAACATCAGACCTTATCTGCTCACTTATGTAACTTATTAACCCCAAATATCATAAAGCAGAGAGTATTATAACTGATAAAGTGACAAATGCAATTACTCTACCAGGTGAAACAGTATCAATATGTAATGTGACTCGTTAAACTCGATTTGCTCAGTGAGAGGCTTATTTGAAGACATCTTGCTTTTGTAAGATGCCATATAGATCTAAAATGAAGCAGCTTTTGTAAGATGGCGATATTAGAAGGCAATTTATAACTACATGCAGATACAATAAAAACTTCTCTCACCTATTTATTCAGTGTTCACTTAAATTGCATACACACAAGAAATTCATGTATAAAAGAACATGTCTATAATTGGTGAAACCTTATTTCAACAACAGTATGATGGTGAAAGTAAAGGAAGGAGCATTACCCTTTCTCCTTCAGGTGACATAGTCAAAGCCAACACCGATAGTATATCTGCAAGCATTTTCTGCAAAAGAAATTAGACGGCAAGGAGGTTCATTCGACAACTATGAAAAATTATGTAGATCAACTACAAAACACTGAATTAAAATTAGAAGGCAAGAGGTTCTTGAGACAATTATGAAAAATCATGGCGATCAACAACAAAACATAAATGAATTATCACCTTTAATTCCGATTCTGCCATTTTCTCATAATGTTCTTGCAGTGTTCCATAATGAGGGCGCAAGAACTTCAATGGCTTTGGAACTGATGTCATAGAGCTAGTTGCAGTACGGATTTCTTGCCTATGTAAGGAAACAAAAACAAGAAGCAACATAAGTACTTGAAATGTCTTTATACTATGGACTTCTGGGGAATTTTGACCAGCTTCAATGGTGTGTGTAAAAACTGTAACACGTTAACACATCCATTCATAATCTAATAACAGATTATTTGGACGCTACTGCATGTAGATTATATACTTGACTGCGAGAAAACAATAAGAAAGAAACCAGGAGAAGTCAAAATTTTAACAAGACATGCTCAACATTCACTCTGGGATGTCCAGCAATTACTTCCTTTTAACACTCTAGCCAGAAACATAGAGAGAGACTTGGGGAGAGAGAGACAATCACAGCACTAGAATCTTCAATTCCCTTTTCTTTTCTCTTCTCAATTTCATTGACTCTATGACTATCAACTAAGTAATGCGTCTGACACCTTTCTTAATAGCATTCTTTTTATATGTTCCCACATGGGCAGAATACAGAAAAACCATTAACTAGCCCGACAAACAGATTTAGATTGGCAAGCTGAGGCCAATTGTTGGTCAAAGTATTAGATACAGCTTTACAAGTATAGTGAGAGTCAAGAATGTCTCTTGATCAAATTTCAGTAGTCATCATTATCAATTTCCAAGACCTCTCTATCAATGCCTTATACTAAATCCTTAATGGTAACATCATGAACAATTGTTTAGCTGTCTTAATTAAGCTCATAGTTTTCATTCGAAAAAAGAGAAGATTATTTAATCATATCAAGTGTAGTTTTTTTTATAAAAATAAGAATTTTCATATGCAAGTTCACGAGGCTTAGATTTGCTTATATGATGGGAGCAGCTTTTATTCTCTTTCTTCCAACTTGAATTTTTATTTCATGCAGTTTTCGACAATCTAACTAATGAAATAGATAAAAGCCCCAGAGAAAAGCCCAAGAGCTCCCAGTAAAAGGCATTGGAAGATGCAAGAAGGGACCTTGCCCATGGTATCAGGGTACAGTCACTACCCAAGACCATTTATAGGCTCGACCAAAATATCGTTGGGAGTAGGACAACCATCCCATATGCATGAAGGCACATCGAATTGTATTCCATGTGCCCTCGAATGCGACTTGAGCCACATCAAGGAGTTCAATGTACACCCTTGCAGAGAACGGGATTTGAAGAACTAATCAAATTCTACTTTTTTTTCTTTGGCTGAGCCGTAGAGGCATTGTTAGGGCAAAAAGGGGAAGGAAAAAAAAATTATTTTCTCATCTTATAGGACACTTGATATATATCCCTAAGCAAATCCTATCAACTATTGCTGGGTGGAATTATTAATGGTTTTCTCAAAGCTAACGTACTAATAGTAGTACCCGACAAAACAAACCAATGTAATAATAAAGGAAGACAACGCAAGAGACCAAAATACTGAGAAGTAAAGTTCGCGTTATCAGCTACTTGAGAATTCTCACAACAACAAGCAAGTTATAAACACAACAATGCATCAGCAGCGACTCATATGTCAGCAATAAAAGCATACTACACCTTATTCGCATCAAAAAATAATTATTACTAAAAACCAGGCCAACTCCACAAGTTTTAATGCCGAATCAAATCGAGCATCTCTTACGACTTCATCAACATACCTCATACTCTCCAACGCAACTTTCTGCAACCCTGGATCGGCATCCTGTACCCTTTCAACGTACAACTCCAATTGCTGCTTCAACGCCAAATCCTCATCCGACTAAAACACAAAACAACAGTTACTCTTACTTTTCTTCAATCAAAAAACACGGAGTAATTACTAATCGCAATCTAGTTTACTTAAAACACAGAATCATCGAAAAAACTCACAAGATCTTCGTCTTTCTTCTCGTCCTTCTTTTTGGATGCAGCCTTATTAGCTGGTGCTGACGCAGCCTGGTCCCTGCCGGCGTTGTTGCTGTTAGGCTCTGCTGATGCCATATTCACTGATTGAAGCTAAAATAGTTGAGAGAATATAACTACTTTGAGCTGAAGTAATCGAATTGCAGAAGAAATTGTGATAATCTATGAATGTAGTGAATTGAATTAGAAGCCCCAGGGAATTATATTCGATTTAAGTAGAGGGGAAAAGAAGAGTAAATGGTTACCCTTCGGCCAAAGACGAGTAAAAGGAGGATCTGATTTCTTTTACGTTGGGCTTTGTGGGCTGCTTTTGTAGGTGGGCTTCATGGACAGTGGAAATCAAGTCAATTAACATTGGAAGCGTATTGACACGTCCTAGAAATTCGAATTAATTATTTCGGGGGCTGGAAGTGTTTTTCCAAGAATTTTGGTGTGGTCTCGTCATTTTTAAGAAGTCCAGTGACTTATTTGCAATTTACCCCATGCCTTGGACGTTTATGACACATGTAAATATCCAGAAGTATCATTGTACTTTCTGGAATGTTCTAGGATAGTTTATAATATGTTGGATAGATTTATGAGCTTTCCAGAAACTTCATAAAAGCTGATAGAATTGGGAATATTATAGAACATTCCAGAATACTCATAGGACTTGTATATATAGGGGTCTTCCCCATCATTTGTAAACATCAAGTAATCAAATAATACAAACTTTCAAACATAATACCTTCATACTCTCTTTCTTTAAAGTTCTCTTCTTCGTACCTAACAACTTTTTAAGTAGGCTGACTAGCTAGACTCTAAATGATCTAGCCTAGTGCCGCATGGATTCGAAGTTTTTTAAGGGACAAAGCTTTATCCCGTGACATTCTAGTAACTAGATCTCATTCCAAAACTGATCTGAAAATTAGTCCGAGCATCGTAGTTTATGGTTTTGTCATAACACTCATAATTTACGGTATTGATTACTTCCAGTCTCCACAAAAATCTCAACCAGATGCAATTATTGTCCTTCCATGACTGTTCAGGTTCTTCTGACACCTGATGAACTCCAAATTCGCATCAGAAACAATATTATACACATGGAAATAGTTAATTCCATTATTAGCTAGCTTGAATATAATCAGTGCATCAGAGTTCATGTTGTTTCTCAGATGCATAATGTAATGTAAATTCCCATGTATCTTGTATACGTAGTTTGATCTCGAATATATCAAACGACATTGCAATAAAGATTGGCTTTAAGCCCCTGCCAAATTTTAAGCTTCTTTGAGTATAGAACAGCGAAACCAAAATTGACAAAATAAACTACCCAGAAAGGAGCAAACCTTACTAAGTCCAGGCTATTCCCTTTCAATTGCACCTGAATAAAACTAGTTTTACTCGAATATCAGTCTGTTGTAAACTGAACTGTGACTTCCGAGGGCTTAATCCTTACGCGTTTCCAGCTTCCATCTTGCTGTAGAACAGGTTGTTAAATTCTGGAAAAATCGGAAAATCGAATGCTACTAAGATGCCTAAACATCCATGCTACTCTGTTGTCCTCGAGATATAACTTATCTGCGCAACCGGAAAAGCTTAGTGAGTATGAGTAAGAATCTTGTATGTCTACATCTCCCAAGAAAAAGAAAAGTTCTTAATTATAGAACCCTGCTCTTGCTATACGTCGTAGGAGACCAGATCGTTTGTTGAGCAGCCTAAATCTGCAAAGAGCATCTTCTTCCCATCTTGTGATTCTGCATGGAAGCCGAATCTAAAGTCCCCAATGGCAGTTGGAAACGAGCTTTTCAATATTACACTTGGGGTCCAACACTCGGCTATTCGATACTCTTGCATCGTCCATATAGATAGTGTATGAAAATCAGTAGTAGCGTAGTTGATCAGACTGAGGCGATTTTTTAGTACCCTCAATTCCGCAAACCACGCATTCAAAGCTACACTAGGAGGCATTGAAATTCAACCCGACTCTTCTTCAGCAAGATCGAAGCTGTATATGAACATAGGGAACAAAACCTCAGGAAGCCAGTGAAACGCCCCGTTAAAATTAACCACCTTGACCCCAAAACCCATCCTGGAATTCAGCAAACTTCTCCATTTATCATCAACTCCAACCGTGAAAATCTTGCTTTGTAGTCCTACCTCTTCCGATCCACTCTTGGCAACAATCCTCAGCACCGTAAATGTACTATCATTCCCACACCCACTTGAACCGAAAAGATATCTCACACCGCAAGCGGCACCGCTGCCTATGTCTGGAAGTGCGACAGGATCTCCAATAATCGGATTAGCGACGTAAATCGTGTCAACCCGATAGTTCTTTTCTCCCTTTTTGTTGATCAAATCATCAGTAAATCTATATCTTCTCAAACAGATAAAACAATTGCACCAGCCTATAAAGGTAAAATACGAATTTGGTTCCAACCAACCAGGTTTGTGTTGGAAGCATTGTTCTAATTATTTCAGGGTCAGTTGATTAAATTATTATTTTATTACAATATCGGAAGGTTTTTATAATTTTTTTTCGCTCTACAATTTTTATTCGCTCAAGAACTTCGGCTCTTTTTTTTGCTCTCTCTCTCTTTTCTTTCTCTCTCTCTCTTTTCTTTCTTCTTTTCTTTTTTTTCTCTTTTCTTCTTGCTTTATTTCTT
>JAYMSG010000376.1:0-10384 GCA_036897925.1 Aragoa abietina | reverse complement strand
TTCGTCCATTAGAGGACGAGCTAGAGCTTGTCCAAAAAAATTGGAAGATGAAGAATAGGGATCAAATCTGATCAATGGACAAGCCCGTGAGCTTGTCCTAAGGGGCAGCTGCGGCCGGCCGGCCCTGTTCTGTTTTATTTAAAAAAAAAAGGGGGTTTGTCCGACCTGTGTGTTTTAATAGATGGACTATCAGGTTGTTTTCGTGTGGGCTCTTTGGACTTCTTTAAATGTGTGAACTCTACGAGTCTTGCTCAAACTTTATAATACTATTTTTCTGAGAATTAATTATTAGGACATCCGTGCAGTAACTAGTAAAAGGCCCTAGTTTAGGAAGGAGTATTACTTGTTGGGGCCGACCAATTGCATGGTCTTGCTCTCCTACAAGATGAAGAACACCAGACAGTGTTTTAACTTCATTGACAACAATTTGCAGCTAAAACGCTCTTCCTGTCAACAGTTTCGAAAACCAAAAAGATAAAACATGCGTCTTTAGCTACATCTAAGTAATCTGACTACCATCAAGTTACTACAACTCATCCACACTAAATCAGCTACGCTGAAGAAGTTTGAAAGATGTCCATAGTTTAACCGTACACTAAAATCTAACGAGGAGTAATTTTACACCAACTCATAACTCACGTCCATAGTTTAACCGTACGCTAAAATCCAACGAGTAATTTTACACCAACTCATAACTCACCAAACTTCTTTCCCTTGCCTTTCAAAGCTGTTGGAAAAGCCCAGAGGTGGTTAGAACTACAATTTACAGCAAGATGTAATGAAGGATCTTGTACTCCTTGTTGCTTCACATGAGGTTTCTTTTCAGCATCAAATCCACTGTATAAATAATTCGAATCAGCTACTCTGGGCTTTGGTAATGGTAAGCCATTACATGCACTAGCTCCGGATGAGCTTACAGGTTGCTGGAAAGAAATCTGACATTGTGAACTATCTTTTGGAGGTATATCACTTGTGAGCATCTTCACCGCGAACTCAAATGTAGGATCGGCCCAGAAATCACCAGGTGGCAATGCGGAAGATGAAGCTGATGGTGGATCAGGTGAAGCCAAAGAGCACACAGGATTGTCACCAACTTTTTTTATATCTTCGATTGGAATGTCACCGGTGAGTGTCTTTATGGCAAATTCATAGCATGGATCCATGAACAGATTTTCCAAAGAGGGGTCTCCTAGTTTCTCAGGCTTTTCTTCTTCCTTGCTGTCTACACAAACAGTATTAAGATCTTCAATGGTAGAAAGATCTTCGAACAACGACCTGACAAGAAGCTCTTGCTCCTTAGTACAGGTCGGATATTCTGTTCTGCATTTTGTAGGCTGCTCATTTGTCTCCTCCACATTACCATTATGTCCATTGATGATAATCTCCGCCTCACCAAACGACCCAACACGACCATCATTTTCAGCTGTATGAATTTCTGCCTTGCAGGAGGGCTTAGCTGTTACTTTAAGTTTCTTGCTCTGCGTAATTTCTAATGACGGACCAGCTTCCACATGAGCAAGTTTTTTGGAAGTCCTACGAGGCAATCCACTTGGGGATTTGTGACTCGTGTTCTTTCTCTTGTTCCGGGGAGCTACATTTTCTTGCTGCTGATCTCCCTCCTCCAAAGATTCATTGTTCTCATTTTGCTCCGAAATTTGTGCCTCATGTACATCAACGTCTTTCATAACATCTTTTGAGCCTGCAGAGCAATTGAAATGTAAAGAAAATTGTCATAATCCAGAATTCAGTCTGAATACCATGCCAGCCAATCTATCTTGGTGCTTTTTGCTCACAGCATCAAAACCAAACATTCATTTGAATATCACCAATTTCTTAGAATTTGAAATCACTCCCTAAGATAAAACGCAATACTATGCCAGAAAATGCATCAAGCGAGACATTTTATGCACCTGATAGCAAGGACTGATCTCCACTAATGTTAATATAATATCTATCTTACTGTTAGCTGCTGTTTTATTTGGAAGGTCTCCAGCCATAGGATTATCTCCCCTCACTTGTTGCTCTGTGTAAGTTTCTTTTTGCATACTCACTTTTTTCAGTGCAACAACTCTTGAACCTACGATTGAAATTCGCAAAATAAAGATAGATGAAGCTCTAATAATGAAATTATCAATTTGTTCCAATTTTGCCTATTTGTTGTGTATTTTCATACGATTATTAACTGCATAGTGTACAGTAACCACGTTCTTCAACATATAAAGCATAGGTAATGCCGTCACGGATAGTATAAAAAAGGATATTCTTGATGTTTTCATGTTTGAGATTAACGAGAAAAACTTAAATGTATACTGTGCGCATGGTATACAGGAAATAAATGCTATGTGCAGTTCAATTCCAAACCTGATTTTAAACTGCAGTCCTCACCAACACTTTCAGGCACTGTGTTCTCATTTACTTCCTCCCGTCTCCTCATTCTATATGCATATCGTTCGGCTCTACTGACTTGTTGTAGCTTACCAGAAAGCTCGACGGTTAAAGAATCACCTTCATCTTTCTGATCCACTCGATTGTTCTGTACCACATTTATATTCTCCACTGCAGAAACTACTGAACCACCACTAAGTTCCACATCTGTTTACAAGAAAGATATGAAACCAAAAATTGCAAGTATTTTTGTCAATTGAAATGCCAACAAATTTAACAAGAGAATTAAAATTCTGAATACAAATTTATCAAAATGAGAACATTAAGCAGTGTCCAAGAGTGTCATTATAAAACATACTACTTGTGCGTAACTATGGTCGACCTTCTGTACCGCACAGTGTCTATGCACTCGTTATTTTTACTTTGTGATGCACTCGTGCAAGTTAGACAGCTTTTCCAAAAGTGAAGTTGCTTCTTGGACTTTGAAAGTGTTAATTAATAATTACAATATTATCAGGGGCCTCATATCTACAGAGATTATGCATGTAGGAATTATGTTCAGGTGGGGGAATACATATACAGGCACGGGCTTAGTACCTGACTTCATTACTTTACGCCAGGAGATGGTTTTATCTGCTTCCTTGTCAATTGACCTCTGTTCTTTAGCTTCAGCAGATGACTAGTAACCAAACAAGAAAAAGCAAAAATTGAAGTTAGAGAACACAAATTGAAGAAAATAATTACACGAATGCATTACATCGATACAGCAGAAGCCAAGTATACAGAACCAGTGCTGTACCGCAACATTACGATGCTTAAAAAGCGTTCATTTCTCGAATTGCAGAAATTTTGAAATAAAGAAGCAATAAGCTTTGGCCAACCAACATGCTCATCAAGTACCAGATATTGCTTGAAAATTTGATTGATTCACTACCGAAACAATCAATCAGACCATTTGTTTCTAGACTAGACTAACAAACATGATTGACGCCTGTTTTCCCTACTAATTTTATAGTTCTACACCCAATAATGACATGATTTGGCACCTGTATATCTACTTTTCGCCGTACTTTAACAGCATCTAAACATTTTCTAATCATACATTCTTCAAAAGATGATTACTTTTTAATGTGTCCTTTACAGTGGCTCACAGTGCACCATGGTTCAAAGATGAGTTGGAGCTATAGCACATAGAGCACTTTGAAAATATAGGGCACAAGTATGTATATAAATGTATATACATATATTGATAGATCTCTATACACTAAGATATATTTCAGAAATTATAGTCGAAGAACAAGTATGGCAATGCCTTCATTAGTTCATCAATATGAAAATAAACTCTTCATTAATTCAACTTGCAACATGAAGTTTGAAATGAATAATCATCAAGATTCTCAATGTGAAAGTCTAGCTCTAGATGATCATCATCTACACTATCACAGGGTTTAGAAGCCTCGTATCATTTTCTTTTTGGTTTTCACAGGTGTTTGAATTCTGTCATCTTCACAGCAGAAAGACAGATATTTCCGTGTTAGATATAACTTGGATGCTAAATTCTGTTAAGGTATTTCTAATAATTAAAGATTAAATCAAATTAAATTGGTTTCCCTAACCAGGTTGAAAATTTCAATAAAAATAGGATTTCTTTAATATAGCATACTAGATGAGCTATCTAGGCTATCCGGGATCGCACAAATAACACAATCTATATTGATGTTCAGAGCTGCCTTGTAGCGCCAATGGTGGGTACACCACACTGACTACTGGCGCTATTGGCTACTATGATTAAGATTTGGAAAGTGATTGGCCAATAACAGGGAAACAGAATTGACAAGTCTACTAACAAACTGAGCGTAATCTTCCAACTTCACGCTGATGGGATCTTGCTCATCTGGCTTGGACTCTGTCTGCCCTGAATCATCAATCTGAAGGTAGCGATAAACTCCTTGAAGAGAGCGGAATCGACGTCCGCTAACAGGTTCAAAGTAGTACTGGAAGAATCAAACATAATTGAAGTAAGTACACATTGCAGAGAAAGCACAGGAGAAGGGAGCAATCAAGAGTCTTTGAGATCAAAACAGAATGCAATCATTAGTTGGGAGAAAACAAAGTAAAAAGTTGTTCAAAAGATAAACGTCATGTGCGGAAAATGCAAAACTGCTTGTTTAAAGTGGAAGACCTATATTGGTCATCAACTAAATTAAGATTAAGTACCGGATCTTTACGAACACTGCAGCCCTTCTTTTTTATTCTAATTTCCTTAATCCATCCTGGAGGTAAATTTTCAGCAGCAGTTCTTTCGATTTCAATCTGCAATGTTGAAAAACAAAAGAAAAAAAGTATCATATGAAAGGGTAACTGTGTTTCTAAGGAAAAAAATATATATATAAAATTCATCTCAAATAATAATGTGCGGTAGCAGGACCACTTTTTATATTGATATAGCTCTCACAATCGGAGAATCACATTGCTAGGTGAGTTATATGTCCTTCTGCTTCAGAGTTTGGACTACTGGTCATTGGATGATATAGCAAAAATGAAGTTAAATTTAATTATTCTGATTCAGTCAGCCATTAATAGCAGTACTTTAGCAGGTGTTCACCTTATTCTGCTTTTTAGGTCTTTGAGCTTCTTTGGAATTCTCGAGATATCGAAGAACCTCTGCCTTGGAGTTGAATCTGAGGCCATCTGATGGATTGATATAATACTAAAACAAATCCAAAGACAATAATGAGAACCAAATGTCAACATTGCAACATCTAAATGAAAGACAACGTAGCACACAACCATGCAACTTATGCACGCATAACTTTTGTCCTAGGTCACCATTTTGCTGGAACATAATGTTTTCTAATAACAGTTCGAAACATACTCAGAATTCAAACCAACCATATTAAACGTTGCAAAACTCGTAGCGCACGCTCTCTTATCATGCCAACTGAGAGAGGTTCTGAATAAAAGCACGCGCTTATCCTGGATGCCATAAAGCAAAAGGATACTCATCTAACACTAATGAATCATCTTCGTGATTTAAGGATAACATAATTTCCCTAACCTCTTAAGGCCAATACTTAATAGCATGCCTTCCAGGGAAGAGAGGGGGGTGAGGGGTGGACAAGCTCCCTAATAGTGGTCAATCCAATAACCATTGTGCAATAAAACCAAATTTTACGGTTTTGTTGTGCAACAAAAGAACAAGATTTACTAGGGTGGCTTCCCTGGTATACAAGAATTGGAATTGACACATCCTGCTTCTTCTACATTAACATGACCTACATAGTTTAGTCCCATCTTTACTACCTTTAGCATCCTAAACCAGTGGAGGTCTTGGACAGACGAATCTAATTGACATTTAGACCTATATATAGTCTAATAATTGACAAGTATAGTTCTCCAACTAAATATTATACTTTGCAGAAAACTATGCCAGGCAACGCTGCTTATGGACAACATGCAGGTTTACATCTGCAAGAGTGGGAGTTTGAATGAAGAATTTAAGGTCTGAAGGTACCATGAGATGGTGAAATGTAACATTAATTAGATGCCATTTGCTCATCTCAACTAAATGGAACTCCAAATACCATTCTCCACTAACCATGTAAATAAGTTGGAAAAATAATGGTTTTACAATGTTGTGCTTGTAATTTTAAGAGAAAGCATAACTAATTGTAACTTGGGTGGAAAAGGAATGGTTTCTACATTTTGCGTGTAATTTCAAGATTAAACGTTACCAGTTGTAGCTTATTATTCTAACATAATAACTAACTTTATTTCTCATTCTAATATTTGGACATGGATACATTCGTAAGTTCTAGATAATGCTAAAATGTTTGGATGATTTATGTTTCCGGATTTGTCAAACAGGCCTAGACTTTCGCCACTTCGACAAGATGTTGGCTTAAGGGCTCATCGGCTGTACGGGGTAAGGGCAAGGGGGGCAAATATTGTACCCAGCCTTACCCGTGCGTTCATGCAAATAGGATTTCTCCACAATGCGAAACTATGAGCTGTAGGTCACCTATGTTCCCTACTTTAGCTAGACACCAGAAAAGTACCAAATTGGTTATATTTATAGCAAAGATATGCTTGTTTTATAAGGTTATTTTAGAATTCATATTTTCTATTCAGATTTACATAGCTTCTAATTGGGCTTGACAAAGTTTTACATCTACAAACAACTATATTAATGGAATTTTTCTGCACAGCAAATTACAAGAGATTATTAATTGTTTTTTTAAATTTCTGTTAATTGAGAAAGAGATAGTGGTACATGACATCATCAGAATGTAGAGAGCCTTAACAGATGTTAGCATAACAGGAGATGTTATGGTATGTGCATTGAACTATGCATGCCTTTAACATTGTTCTTTAATAGGAATATCCAAAAGATTTTTGGTTGTCACATATCCTAAACAAATTGTGCTGATTGATGAAATATGCATGAAATTTTCAAATATTTGATAGAAGTACAAGGCTTAAATAAAACAAATACATGAAGAATGTTAAAGTGTGTGTCATCAAGTGTTGCAGAAGATGGGCTAGGTTTCCAAGAAGAGGACCCACATCACTCACTACGGAGGATGATCACCACACCCAGTGAGACAACCGAAGTCATTTTCTAATTTTCAAAACATTCTAAATTCGATTCTTGCAGGTAAATTGACTTAAACACATTGTCGGCCATTCGCTAACAAGAATTCCTCTGTGATCATAATTGACGGAAAAAAAGTAAAACACTAGCAAAGAAAGATGAACTATAAAGGGATAAAATTAAAGACGATTGGATCATTAATCATAGACTTAAGCAAATAGAAGTAAGAAAGAGATCTTTAAAGTGATAAATTCTCCAAATTAAAACTGGAATGGGTACTATAAAGAATCAGTATATAGGCTGCAACTTTAAGACAGATTTGCAGCCCATGACTTAGGATAGACTTGGAACCGCGGGTAAATCAGTTTGAAAATTATCCTTGGGTGAAGTATCACACATATGGTGAGCAAGATTTTATAAATTTTCAGTTCTTCAATTAGATAATAATGGGTGAACTTCCTGATCAATCACCTTAAAATTATCCTTCAAATCATTGGAATATAGACACAAACAAAGCCTTCCAGAGCCTATTCTTGTGGTACAATGCTGTAGCATCTTCCCCCCTTTTCAACATTTTACGGATTTTATATCTCTTATTTGTAATCTGTAACTTAAACATACCCCACAAGAACATGTTAGTCTACTAGCTTTTTTTTAGATGACTAACACTTGAAGTCAAACTCAATGTTGAAATGTTATCTTAAAAGAAAATCAAACCAGTAATTGTGTCACGTATCCATCATCTAGAATCTTGGTCTTATACTAATCGAAACGTCTTTGGCCTTTCAAGATTGAACACCGAAGCCACCATTGCTCAATAGCGGAAGTCTTAAATGCTGCAGAATTTCTATAATCTATCCCCTTTCTGATTCAAACTCAAGGCTTGGAGCAAAGAGGTAATCCACTAAATTTTAGGGCATAATATGAAATTAGCTTACTCTTCTTTTAATAAATACACATGACAGGGAGCATTAGCTAAATAGGCACACAACTTTGCTAGATCCATATCTTAACATTCAGTTTCTTAGTCTCACCAACAGTTACAAATTTTTGGAAATGTCCACCGTATTATACTTGCTCCACCTAAAAAGCTGCATATCCTATTATAGATACAATCAATCTATAAATTAGACCTTAAAAATAAAACATTTTATCGACTGTCTGACAACAGCGAATCCAATCAAGGATCCACATGCTAATGTATCATATTTGAAGCAGCTCACATAATGCCAAAGTACAATAGATACCATTTTTGCTACTGGCTCTAAAACCCAACCTCAACCACTACAACGTACACAATAAATGCTTCAGGAACAAGTTTTATGGGTATTCTGATATAAAGAGGTCCTTCTCATTTTTTTCATACATGAAACTAAACACTAACATTAATGTAGAAGAATGCAAACCTTCACATTGTTCCACAAAATTTTCCCCCATTTACCATGATTAAAAAATTCAACTTTTCTCTTCTGCACTTGATTAAATAAAGTTAAAAAAATAAAAAATAAAAAATAAAAGAAAACAGAACAGAACATAAATAACTTACCAATCAGTAACTTTTCCCAAACCCACATTCTTACTATCTGCTTGAAACACTTATTTCAAAACATGTAGCTAACATGCTAAAGAGCACAAAGATCAGTTAACTCTCCTTTGAATAAAATCGCCAATGAAACACAAAATCTTCAATGATTAATAATCTCTCCGAGGCTCGGTGTTTTCTTTTCATTCTAATTCAGATTCTTTTATTAATAATATAAAAACCTTAGCGCTCCGCAACAAAAAAGTTCTATCTTTTCGCACCTATCCCCTTTTAACCCGTCAGTTTAGCCACTGATACTTAGTCAGTGTAAAACAGTGTTTTACACTAATAGACGTATCACCATCAACAAATTAGATCTTAAGGTAAAAATTTCCACATTGGACTTGTGGATCATCTTAGCTTTCCTGTACTAACAGTGATTAGATGTGAGAATTCAACCAAGGATCCATGCATGCCTTCGTATCACGTCCGGAGAACCTTAGATAGCTCGGAAGTATAATAGATACCGTCCTACCGGCTCCAAAACATCATGGCAAACATTTCATCTATTAGAGAAATGCTTCAGTAACAGGTCGTATTACTCAAGAAATACTAAACATTTTATCCCAACTAATCTGGTGAAAAATAATGCAGACGAATGGAAACACTCGTATCATTCTACGAAACATTTCCCCCATTTACATCTCTCCCTCCCCTTTATTCATCAACTAAAATAGTGCAGAAGTACAAATACCATATGCATGATTTCATTTTAATTAGTAAAAATAACTACTTAGCTTCTATGAGTCACAGCATAAAAGTATGCCCACATGCAGATAGCATTCTAAAACAGCACACAGACCAGTGACATTTACACTCCATCCGTTAAGAAATATCACCAACAAAACATAATCTTGAATAAAAAAGATGACATTTTTTCCCCAAACAGCACAAAATATCAGCTCAAATAGAAAGAAATACTGAAATTGAAATCAGTTTAAAGGGATTTACCTTATCTTTCCTCCCATAACTTCGAACTTTAACACTAACCGTCCAACCCGCAGGCAGCCATTCTGGCTTTTCATCACCCATTTGGAGAAAGTTATCAAATTGAACCCAATCTCTAACCAGAAATGACTAATGAAAAGAGTTACAAGGAATGGTCACATCTTATCTTTTGTACAAGCTATCAATCAATCCGATTAAGTGTGAGAGCTATTTGCAGTAACAAAATTAACGACGAGAGATTGGATAGATTTGTAAGAGAACAAAGGGGTTTTGATAGAACAATACTCAAGAGTTTTGTGACTTGGGTGTATAGAGAGAGATTGTGTGAAATTGAAGAGGGAATAAAGAGAAAAGAGGAGAGAATCATATTTACATTTTTAAATTTCAAAGGGCTTTATTTTGAGAATTTGAAATTGTTTATGTTTCCGTGCAATTTATGTAATAATACTATAATTTTGAATAAAAACTAAACATCAACATCGGTTCTTCCCTTTAAATCATGGGATGTTTAATGTAAAATAACAAAGTGAAATTTTATACCAAATATATGATGTTTTGTACAAAACACCTGATGTTTAGTACTAAAAACCCGATATTTTGTATTAAACATACAATGCTTTGTATAAAAATATATTATTCATGACAAGGTCAAAAGTATTTAAAAACATCAAAATAGAAAACATTTAACGCAAAAATACTAAAAGTGGTACAAAAAAATACTAAAGTGTGGATATGTACCGAACACTCGATGTTATATACTGAACACCCTCATGTTTGCATAACGAGCTTTATTATCATTCTTTACGGGTCAAACCCGATGTGAGTCGGGTCGTATTTGACCCGAACGGTTTACAATGTTTTTGTACTAAAGTGAT
>JAYMSG010000375.1:0-10390 GCA_036897925.1 Aragoa abietina | reverse complement strand
GTTTTTAATGTATTTATTTCAAAATTAAAATCATAAAATAGAATAATTAAAAACCTAAAAATTATATTTTATAACTTAAAACCTTGGAGCTATAACTTAAAAACTTGATATTTAAATTTTCCGTAAACATCGAATATTTTATTTTAAATGTACGAGTTTTCAACTTAAATATTTAAGTTTCAAAGTATTCAAATTGAAAATCAAAATTATAAGAGAAAACAATTAAATATTTAAAACTGCGTGACTTAAAATACTGATGTTATAATCTAAAATCTTGACTTTATAATTTACAAACTTGATACTCTAGCCTTCGTAAACATTGTATTATTTCATTTTAAATGAGAGGGTTTTTAACCTAAATGTTTACATTTTCATAGTATTACAAATTCAAAAATACACACACTCAAAAGTTCAAAATTCATAGTGTACACGTGTGTGTGCGCGTGTATATGTATATAATAATTATGTAGCCAAGAGATTCGAACTCAGCCACATCCAAAAAGGCTAGAGCGTGTTTTTTTCTAATGTAACGCTCTGCTTTGTGATATAGCACTCCAACAAACTCTTATCTAGAAAAATGCTGATTTTGGACAGACTTACTCAAATTTTTTGCCAAATTAAAATGCTCTTCTTACGAGCAATTTATTGTTACTTCTGGTAATTGTTAGTAATAATCAAATTTAAAAAAAAAAAAATGGATAGAAGAATTCGATACTCGTCGCTCATTTATACTTCATCTTAATTCCAATTCCATCCAAATGAGGTTCCGACATGTATAATAGTGTACTAATAATTATGGTTTTGCTTGGTACTCTTCATAAAGATCCGATCCTGGGTTTCAATAGCCTGTTCCATTCCTTAGATTTACGAGAAACCACAAGACGACCATTACCTTAATCATTTATACGTCGTTCGAGGGACCATTCATCTTGTCCACAATGTTGTCCCCCAGCAAATGGTAACCTAACAAAGTTCCCAAACATGTATCTAACATTCACACCTTGAGTTGCACGAATACGGATATGGAACACAGGTACAATACGGTACAGATACGTGATGCGTATATTTAAAAAAAAATTAGAGTGCGATATGACAAAGATACGACTATTTTAAAGAAAAAAATATTTTTAAATAACAAATTTCAAAATAGTAAAATAGGGGCAGAAATGGAATAAAGGGGGTAAAAATACTTAAATCCACATTTATTTTGCAAATATGCAAAAGCTAAAAGGGCAATTAAGAAAATAAATAGGAGGGAGTATGAGAAAGCTTACAAATTCTATGCGATACAAGTTGTCTTCCGGAAGGACAAAACGGGCATTCTCATGATAAACAGCATCAGCAAACTTTTCAGGAGATCTTGATCTTTCATATGCATAGAGTTGGAGGAGTCTGTTATCCACCTCTTCTGTTGCAATTACTTGTAGCTGTAGAAAGTACCATGTTAAATTCTTTAGGTCACAATGGAGAAATATTTTGTTCTTTTCATACAGAAAAGAAAAGAAAACATATGATAAGATAAACATCCAACGTGATCACCTGTTTGACAAGTTTGTGTATCAGCTTGTCTAATGTAAAAAGGACGTTGGACTGTGCCCCAATAATAGCTCGGCAGTCATCCTCAAACTTTGCATTGTCAGAGGAGCCATTGAGCAAACTATGTAGTGCATCCTTAAATCTGTTCCACTCACGAGTTCAAGACCCCTCCATAATGTACATATAAGTTTTTATAAGAGGAACAAATAATCAGATAATATTAATAAGTTACCTAGCATATGAATCTGTTGGGTTTGAATTATTTAAAATCCTCCACTTATTTTCAGGAGAAGTCGAATGTTGTTTGGCGCTCCGTATTCTTTCATGTAAGATCTGTGAGATTAAAAGAAACTTAATGATTGAACTAGAAACCTCCTAATTCAGTGAATATCACAAATAGATACACCTGACCTGGTGCCACCTAAAAAGTATATAAAATGAGTCGTTCCCATAGAAGATCTCACAGTTCTTCTCTTTGCCCTGTAACTCAGGGGGGACTATCATGTTAAGAGGCTTTGCTTTCTGTAGATAAAGGTCAGAAGAAGGTATCGCTCCATTGTCACGGTCCTCGGCTGTGACATCAACCTCTCCTTCACTTTCAGCTTTGTTGTGAGCCCCATCTTCATCAGGTTCTTCTGGGAAGCACTCTCCTCCATAAGCCGACTCACTTGCTGAGACATCACCATTTTCAGAAGCATTTTCACAATCCATTGATCCCTGAGTGCACATTTCACTGTCATCGGCATTGACATCAGTTTCTCCTTCAGTCTCAGTGCACATTTGTTCTCCCCCATTTTCCTTTAGACTTACAGAACTTTTACTAGGATACTCCAATGCTTTGGTCCTCGTATTTCCATGTGATGCAATTTTTTTCTTGGCAAGATTGCTGCCACATGGTAATTTAAGCACTTCGCATTCCATGTCAACACAAGCTTCATTTTTTTCATGGGATTGCTGGTGTTTCACAACCTGAGGTGGCATTGCTGTCGGAAATGAAGTTGATTTTATGCCAACACTAACCTGAAACATAAAAGAAAAGCAAATACCTATGAGGCATAATTGTACTTGTTGTGAAAGGAACATTTAAGATGGTGAGAATACATGTGCACGAAATCCCCATTGTTAGTGTTCAAGTTTCTGAAAATTCTATAAAATGCTTAGCTTGTGTACAGCCTTGAAATTAACTCCATCCATCTATTATGCTCAAGAATGTGCTTAAGTAGAATTCAAATTTTGTTTTGACAAGAAAGAGTTTGTCACTTGCGAATGGGGTACACGACTACACAAGCACTTCAGAATGAAGTTTGTTCTTGCTCGACTACTTCTCCTTGAACCAGCATATACTAATTTGCCAAGGAAAACTAAATTCAGTAGCACATGACAAACTCTTTATCTAACCAGCGAGGCATAAGAACAAGAATTTTAGGAAAAGCAACAAGAGACGTCAAACAAAAAAGAAGCTTATCCAGGAAAATCAAGGATATGCAGCAACATGTAGATAAAGGAAAGTACCTGTGAGTCTCTACTACGTATTGCTCTAATCCCACAATCAAGTGCGGTGGCACCTTCAGGTCCTGAACGAGTATCAAAAGACCCCACATATAGAAATTGAATATAAAATTTGAAAACATAAACAAGAATAGGTGCCTGTTTGCAACTGATTCATGAAAACTGGTTATGCTAAAAAGAACCGAAATCATATTAAAGTGATTTATAGATAATTTGGTGGGTGTTTACAAAATGTGCTAAGAAACAGAATAAGCTGGAAATTAGGTGTTTGCAAAACTTGATGGAATCTGTTTTAGAAGTGCCAACAAGGCAAAATAGTGAAAGCTGAATAGAGAATTTGAGAATCACCTATTTGGCTGCTTCTTTAAAATAGCTTCTAGTAGCTCTTAGAAAGCTGAAAAATAGCAAAAGATCACTTTGCAAACATCAAATTGGTCACTTTTACTACTCAGTAGCAATAATCACTTTACAATAATCAGTTGCAAACAGGCACTACATATCTTATAGAAAAATAACCAGAAGGAAAAAAAAAAGGAATAAAGTTACCAGTCTGCACATCAGAGGCAATGTCATTGTTGACACTCATTTCAACAAGTGCGTGTGCGGTCCCTTGTTCAAGGTAACCAGCTTGTTTGCTGCCACCTGATGTAGTAAACGTTATATTCGAATTAGTCCCAATATCTACACTCTGGGGAGCAGTTGCAGTACATAAAATATTATTGCTTCCATAAGCAACATTGTCAACATCAGGACCACGATCACTGTAAGACCCATTACCACCACCAGCTATCAACGCGGAACTGGAATTCCCTTCATCCATATTGCCTCCAGTCTTGCTTTTCTGGTGGGTATTATAGCCTTAACATGTCCGGTGGCCTCTGCCTTCTCGGGGCGAGAAGGAATTCCAAGCACTATCTCAAGGAAAGTTGTCCAAATCTTCATTACTTTGTAACACTGTTCAGGTGTACAAACTTCTCCACAAGAATATTTCATAAGCTGATATAGATCTTGTATTTCAGGATCAGGATAATCAAATTCCATGTGAGGTCTAATCGGTTGTCTATATCCAGCACCAATCGAAAGAATCATCTCGTCTACATTCTGATTCCTTTCGCTGATTTCTTTTACCTCAGCCAACAGAACTGGAGAAACCATGATGAAAACACGACAATAAGAACATAATAAATGTTAGAGAGTATAAAGATAACTGAAAAAGAAACTAAAATGTATCTCATTCAGTTCACAACTTCACATTCAACTGCTTTGACCAAATACTCCAGTTATAATATTTACTTCATGCTGGGACGACAAAAGACTTGTAAATTAATTCAAAATCAGTAATTATATGTAATGGCTAGAACCCCATTCCCTCCATACCCAGGTGGCAGACTTGAAATTTTGTTGTGATTGCTCATGTAGGCCCCATCCAAATCCCCTTGGCAATAATCCTTTGGGGTTGGTCTCAGTGTAGCTAGAGTATAGAGCTAAAATAGTAAAAAAAATAATATATGTATCAAATAGGCATTTGAGTGAGTGCCGCTTTTCGTCTCTTTATCTAATTTGAATTAAATATTCCCTCCCTAATTATTGCTCTGTTTCTATCCATTCACTCCAATATATTCATTAATTAGAAAATCAAACAACCACAAAACCCTTATTTATTATTCCCTCCGTCCCAAAATAAAGTTCCCGCTTTCTATTTTCGTCAGTCACAAAATAAAGTTCCCATACCCAAAATGGAAACATTCATTACTTCTTTATTGATTCTCTCTCATAATTTTTTCATTCTATCGAACTTTATCAATTCTCTCTAATAAATTTTCATTATATCTCATACTTTATTCAATATCTCTCATACTTTATTACACAACACTTCATTACCGTGCCGGAAAGTTGGAGAAATTAATTCTGGGGCGGAGGAAGTAATATGCTAACCATAATCCAAATTCTCGGGTAGTTTTTATTTAGGGGTATTACTGGAATGAAAAAAAAGAAGAAAAAAAAGAGTGAAACTTTTTTTCATACTAGCAAAGTGACAAATATACTGGAACAAGATTTATGGACATAAACGAACAAATAATTAGGAATGGATGGAGTATAGGTATCGAAGATGACTTCATACTATCTAAAGAACTTGAGGTAACATATAGATAACTACGCACTGGCATAAAGTAACCAAAAATCATAACATAAAATGTTGTTTCTTTGTTTAGTTTGAATTAATAAATACATAGATATCAAAGATGCATTCTTGATATCTAGAGGACACGAGTCAACATACAAAGTAACTATGCACCAGCATCAAGTTAACCAAAATGACTTTAGAACATGTATTAACAGATATACAACCATACAGTAAGATAGAACTTTACAATATATCTTCCCATGCTAAATCATCCTCGAAGAAATTTTAAACATTCATCGGATGGATAATACAAACGTGCACAAACAGACATCAAGCCCTTTGTTATCTGAAAAAGATATGGTTTCCCTAAATGCTTGGCCAACATTTAATGTCTGAAGCAAAGATCTTGGCTAGCAGGCTCCAGTTGTATTCAAACATTTAAAATCTTTTAATATAGGCTCACTTAATATTTTGGATTGCCCCATATAATAGGCATGTTACTATAACTAAAAGTGCACTCATGTTCCTAAAATCCCTTCATTTAATAGTAAGTTTTAAAATTTACATTGGAATTTTCTACATATTGAGATTGGAGTAAGAACGGGTAAATGAGGTCTTCTAGTACCTAAATTGATGAGCTTCGCCGTTATTTAAGTGTTATTTCTAAAACAATGTGTCTAATTCAAACGAGCCTATCTTTTTGGGACGGAGGGAGTATCAAGTTAATTTGTTTGATCTGCTGTGGTTTCATGGCATTTTACAAGTCAACTGGCGTGTTAACGAATAAAAATGAGCCTAATTCGATCTAAGGTAGGAAAGATGAGCGCAAAAGTACACAGGCCGTGATTATATTATATAATTCCTATAATTCTGAGTTCGATCGTAGCAATTGTCTCAGTAATTTTCTGCCATTTATTTAGAAGAAAAATTAAGTCGGAGAAAATTTATCATATTGAAGCTACCCCAATTCAATCTTGAAAGATAAAGTCTGAATCATGAAACATCTCAGAAATTTTTACTCAAATTGGAAGCAGCACATAACACTAGACTGATACCAAAATGACTATGTTCTAGATCTACTGAGTAGCCTTTATAACAGAATTAAACATACCTCCACAGTAAAATTAAATTAGAAAGACCACAAATTCAAGTTACTGGAAAATGCAAACATTGATTGTAAAGTAAATTCATGAAAAAGAAACCAAGTACATCTTCATGAGACTCAAAAACAGATCTCCAGCCACTAATGTAAACAAGGAAAATAATCATGTGACAAATCAACGGTGTACGACTGATGAAAACAGGAATGGAAACTAGGGAAACTAAAGAGCAGCAGATCTAGATACCTGTCTGATATACTAATGTTGATAAAGAATGCCATTTGTACAGAGGAAAGGCAGCTAGCGAAATCAGGTAAGATCAGAGGTAAAAGAGTAGCAGAAATGTAGATGGGGGAAAGGAGCAACCGATGATTCCTAAGATAGGCGATGAATTCTAAGAGAAGAGAAACAATGGTAGTTCTGAATGTGTAAACACGAGCACAGGTGTGTATAAATAACCTGAGGCCCAAAAGGGGAAATTTTGAAAACAGCAGTGTTGGCCCATGATAGAGAACTGTAAAAAAGATACGAAGGGGAATAGATTTTGCTGTAGTAAAAGCTACTTTTCCATAATATTATTAAAATAATGAAAGTTAAGTAAAATAAGATTTTTCAAAGTTCTATAATCTCATAAATTTTATTTTTAAGTATCATGTGATTGTGATTATGTAAATACCAATCGTTCAATAGAGTTTCTGGAATTAAGAGACACGTCGTTTATTATATTATAGTAATAAGGCAGGCAAGTCTATATAAAGTTAAGGTACAATACCTTTAGCACTCAAACTCTTTGTATCCTGCTGCTTAAAATAGAAGCTCCTGTGGTCAAGTGATTTGTGGTAGTTCTTTGCATATATTTCTGCCCATACTTTATTAAAATCAGCACGGCACTTTGCCCATTCTTCTTGTTTCTGCTTCAACCTGGTTAATATAACTGGCAGGGCAAGAGGTGCATTCTTCCTCAGTACATCCATTACATCAAGACCATGGTCACCATATAAACGTTCAATGCACCGTAGGTTAAGGGCTAAAAATACAAAAATGGAATTTTTGTTAATAACCTGAAATATACGCAGAGGAAAGATCAGAAGCTCATTGGAATACATATACCTGTCAAATGATCTTCTATGCAATGTGCGCTATCTATCTTTTGTGTATGAGCATTCATACTGTCTAAGAGTTCTTCAACACGCAGCGCTGTGGCGTTCACAGATTCCAACAACATGTCAAGCTCAAACCTGTACTCATAGTCATAAGAATTTCCCAATTTAAATGAGGTTAAGTACATCAGAATCCCATCTATCTCCAGTTTGGTAATAATGCTACAAACAGTAGGCACAATTCTTACCAATCACTTGTTTTCCCGCATGGCATTAATTAACTTCAGCAAAATATATTCATGCATAGAGGACGAGATATTCTTTGCGAATTGATTACGCAAGAGATATAGGGGGAAACATATTCACGAAATGGAAAAGGAAAAATAGGTGAGTGATTTACACAAGGGGCTGTACTCATAAGCACAGCTGCACAAGAAGGGAAAGATTATTACCTGTCATCCTCGCACCGAAACAAGCTCTCCTCGTATTGATTTTTGCGCATATGTTTGAATGAGTAATCCTCACTGCCGGATGTCACAGACACCCAGTGATCATTCAGCACTTTAGTGCCAATTTCAGTTCTACGACTTGCCAATGGAATCGGATACTGTATTAATTGCACATGGGATCAGTAAACATTCACAGAACACTCAGTCATAAAAGATCAAATAAGTAACCTACATTTTCTGGAAGAAGTCGGTAACTTGGTGTACAGCTCTCGCAGTTAGAGAGATCAAGTTCTTGAATGGGTTTCAACAAAAACTTCTCTTTGCTTGCATATGAAGATATTCTCTGGGCTGAGAAATCTCTAGTGGTAATGGCAAGTCCTCCATCATATCTATCCCTTTCTTTGTTACCAAAATCTTTATTCTTATCCCTGTCTTCCCTGTCATGATGATCTCCATCTCGATCCTCAAGCTTAAAAGATCTAGAAATTTGTTTGCTGTTCCGCATGTCTCCTGAAATATGCTAATTGGTTAATATTTATCTTATACGTCATTCTCCAAGCAAATAATTGCTTTACAGCTTCCATCAAGTCATTACTAATATGAGTTAGTAATATGGTTCAGAGATTCTTTTGTAATTTATATGGTTCAGAGGATTTAATGAAATAGAGAGAGTAACCATAGGATATAAGTTTCAGTAAAACATCAAAAGCGATCTCAACCATTACGCTATCAGAGATATCAAACTACATTGGTATGTTCTCAGTAATAGAGAGAAAGGGAGATAGATATCTTGTAATGGAAAGCTTAATAAGATTTTACACATTTAGAGCACATACAAGCGGCCAGATAAAGAAATGTAAGCAGGGAAAACTATTATATTGTACCAGTCTTCTCAACATAAGCTATCAAATCTTCACACTCGTCCGTAAGGTCTGGGTGCGCTCCAAGTAAATTAGCCACCTGGGAGAACATAAATGTCTATCCAGATCAGAAACCTTGTCATAGGCATGAAAGAAATAATAAAGAAAATGCCACTAGCTGGCATTTCTTCAAGTCTCAACTTGAGTTCAAAATCGAACACAAGGAAGGCTCGGACCTATTACAGTTGAAATGTAATCTTCCAACTGCTAGGGAATACTACCACGAAGTGGGAAATCAGCGGGTGATTCAACGTGACTATGATGTTGCTCCATAAACAAGAATCTAAGAGCTCTTCTAATATTAAAAATGTATGTCAAACTTTCAGTATCATAGTCTTATAACCATAGCAATCTGTTATACTATCTGGCAATGATATTTAAGAAATTTAATGGAATATTGGTATAACCACATGGAATATCAAGAAAGTTACTTCCATGTCTCGGACCATGTAATTAGTTTATAGATGTGGAGAAATGCATTTTCTCTGCTTCTCAATACCATGATGAAATGCCCGACCCAAACATATTATGGAATTCTCTGAATCACTACAATATGCAGTGGAAGGAAAGATCCCAAATTTCATTTTTTCGCTCCAGATCCTTAGATGCTCTCTTAACCAACTTCCAGAATGCGAGTTAACAGTTCACAATGGCATGGATGTATATTCTTGAGGAAACCATGAAGAAGTTTGCATGCTTCGCATATGAATATCAACAGGATCATAGTATAATGTCGTCTTATGAGACCTCATTTCCAAAAGAGGTGATCTACTAGTTGATTTATATCAAGTTAATTAAATTATTCAAAACTTTATCTGTATCTTTCTACTTTAACTCATTTATGACAGCCAATGAGAATGACTTCCTCTACTTTGATGTACCAAAAGGGGAAAAAAGAATAAAACGATTTTCAAAGTCGCAGATAGAAGAGCTGAAAACTATACTCTCATTGTGCTTCAGGAGTGAATTGTAATAGTTCACATGTTCATTACAGTTTAGAAGAAAATTTAGTCTCAGCTGTAACTTTAAAAATGTTCACCTACGACTTCAACCTACGGGAAGAACTTAATTCGGATATCCAGAGGAAGATTCATTTCAGATATACAATGAAAATAAATGAGGCGTTCTGTGAAAAAATAAAATAAAAAGAGGAAAGCTGGACATAAAGAAAAGAGTTAGGGTAATTAGACAACAAGCTCACCAGCTTTCGAAATTGGGGCGTATTGACAAACTTGCTTTCATAGGAGCGGACACAATCCAAAAACTTCTTGTAATTTTCAGGATCCTGCAATCTTTCCTGTACTTTCTCAGAAATAGCTGATACTGGACTCAGCATTCCTGATATATGATAAATAGATTTTGATCACCCTATTGAATAATCACATTGATTTCATACAAGGAGCTTCCTGTAGCCATAAGGCCATAGCTGTCCGCTTCCGTCCGCTAACAGAGAAAATTTAAACTTCCTGTTTGTTTATGTTTTCTTTCTTTCATTATTAAAATAAATGAAAATAAAAAGAAGAAGAAGTTTCTTCATCACAAGAAAATCTTTTGGGGAACGTCTGATGAGCAAAAGGAAAAGAACTGCAAAACTATAGCTAACATTAACACCAAATAAGTATAAAAAAAAAAAAATGAAAGGATAATTTCA